>APFE030980496.1:38135-91512 GCA_000404065.3 Pinus taeda
TGCGGAGGTGCGCGGCGCCACAGAAGGTGAAGTGCGTAGCGACGCAGGCCAGAGAAAAGGAAATTGTGTATCTGTCTTAAGATCTTTTGTTGACTGATTTTTGTTGATAAGGTGTTCTGGGTTTAGTTTACTATTATTGTGGATCTGGTTATCTGTGTGACTTACTGGTACTTGATGATCATTTGATGTTTATGGGTCCAGTCTGAAAATTGGATGAAACGTGGCCTTTCAGATTATGTGTTGTGCTTCAGTGTATCCAGTATGAAAATTGATGAAACGTGGTACCTAGAGGAGAGAAGATTGTAGGCCGGCGCCTATGTACTAGTACTTAATCTATTACAAAAGCAAAGGGGAATCTTTGGAGCATTGTAGTAGGTAGCAGCCTGCGTACTAGTAAATGGATCGGCTAGTACAAGAGAAAAGGGGGTTGTAGCTCCCGTACTGGTATAAGATTGCACTAGTACAAATATTGTAAAAGGATTTTCTTATTAAGAAGAAGATTGAGATGACTTGCAGCAGGTGGTTTTCTCCCGCATTGGGTTTCCACCTTATATCATGGTGTTCATGTGTGATGATCTATTCTATGTTACTGCATCTGTTAACTGATAATATGGTTGATAATGTTCTAATGCACTCATTGAAGATCAATTAACTTAATCATAAGAAGTTTTGGAAGTAGCATATATGAATCTGGTTATGGAAATGGAAAAGTTTTATTAATGTGATAATACTGATTCACCCCCCCCTCTCAGTATTATTTCCAACACTAAATGTGTCGAAGACTCCTAGAGGTGATGTGGGATGTTAGAGCTCCAAGATCGATGTGAGGAGTGAGATCTGCAGCGTCGAATGAATGAGTTTTAATAATATCAAGGTTATGATGTGGATACCACAAATCTAGGAAAAAGTGACACTTGGCGGGAGGTTTCTAAAATAGCTTTTGCATGTAACCTCCAGCTGCTAAAAATGGATCCCTAAAATCTAGGGATGCTTTATGCTTTTTTTGGTTTTTTCTTTTTACGGGAAAAGCAGCGCATGCATGCAAATTGGGATTACTCAGTCCTTGAGGGAGCCAGTCAACCTGAAAGCATATGCATTAGTATGCAAGTTTGTGGATGAGATTTGTGCAATTTCTAGGTTGAGAAAGATTGACTGTACCTCATGCACTATGCAATTTCTAGACAGAAGCCCTCACTGTTAGTCAGAAATGTACAATTCCTGAGTTGAAGCCCAGTGTCGAGGTGAACTATGCATTTTCCATAGGGAAGGCTTCCTAGCTGAACTGCACATTTCTGAAGCCCATCACACAACCCACCAGGATTGCGCAATTTCTAGAAGGCTAGTTCCCATCCAGAATAGTGCAATTTTCAGGGGGAGCATCTCAACTAGAAAATTAACTAAGTCTAGAATGAAATCCTACAGTGGGAGACAAACAAGTTGCCATGTACAGTCTGGCAAGCCAGTGAAACTTAGTTGAAGCCTATGTACTTGGACAATGCAAGACATGCTGCTAAGGATGGTTGGTAGGGAGGCTCCAAAATGAAGCTAAGGAAAAATTTTGGAGGGTGGTTGTAGTCACTACAACATTTTCTTACTCCCATATAACTGAGAATACATGGCTATCAAGTATTGATATACATCTCTCAGGATCGTTATTGGATAGAATGCTAATGGGTGATGGAAAAATTTGGCAGGCTCTCGACACCAGTGTTTGATAACATCAGTTGTGTCGAGGGTAGCCCATCTCATGTAGAATTTTTCATTTGCATACTCATTGGGCTTGAGCATATTACAATATGTTTTCATGTCCTTACCATAATAGGTGGTGATTTGTCTACCACTCTCACTAGGAAGCATGAGGTGAGAGTAATCCATATGTGTAATGATCCATTCTATCACTTCTGTAAATGGCATGACCTGAATCCTGCATGTGATCATGTTCATCATGTTCTTCTTAATGTTGATGTATGCATGCACATCTTCTAATCCCTCGAGAAAACTTTCCTGCATGAATGTGTTGTATATTTTACTCCATGTGACCTATGTGCCTTTGTCAATAAAGCATTGTGTGTTTGCATATATGGGTATGTTTGGTTTTATAACTTCAGCGCTTGCTTCTAAATGTTCTGTGGAGTTCATTTTGCAAGGTGACATGGCTGCAACAGATGACGACAAGGTAACAATACTTGCAGCGTGAATACTTGTCTAGGGAAACACACTCATAGCAATAATATTAGCTTAAACAACCTAACTATGCAACAATAATTGTAAATCACATGAAAAGAGTCATTACATATGATAGAACATGAAGGTATATGAATGATAGCAGAAAATCATTTACATTCAAGAGAAAATGGGCATGCAAACTAGGAGGGCACACTTTCAAATCACGAAGTGATCAGTTGGGTCATTCATCACTTTTCAATGCGCTTATGAGCTCAAGCAAGTGAAATAAACCATATAGGGAGCATTGGCACACTCTAAAGGGCTAAAGGGGGAAGTTGATGGGCCTTCAAGTCTTCCCTATGCGTTCATGCTCTCAAAGAGACAGGGAGGGGGCACTATTGTACTCTGAAAGCAATGAAGGAAGAGATAGACAGGGCTTCGGGCCTTCACAATGCCCCCATGCACTCAAGGAAAAGGAGGGTGCACTATCACATGTTGATGGGTGAAAGGAATGATGCTTTGTGTCTTCGTGATGTGCTCATGCACTCAAGAGGAAAATTGGTCAAATAGGGCACAATTTTCGAGGTTGATTGGACTTCGAGCTCAAGAAGTGTTCTCTACCTATTGGAAGCTTGGAAACAAATTTGAATAGTAGGATTTGATGGTCAGGTGAGAGAAAGAAATATCAACAAGACTTTTATAGTTATTGTCACATGCATGGTGAAATATGAAAGGTTTAAAGAATATGAAGATTTTATGCATGCGAGAGTGGAATAACACTTGCAACATGAAGATCCAGCATAAACAACAACAAACAAACCGAAAAGCGGAGGATCGACAGCAAGGAGAGATAGAATGATGGAGAAATCATGAAATGCAACTGAAAAATTTGACATGCAATACTTACTTGCAGCATTGGCTGATGAAGAGACCCTTGATTACCAATTGTGTGCCCAACTCAAATGGAATGATTATGGAAGAAGAATGATTAACTGAGATGATTTAAAGAAATCTACATGAAAAATTGATTCATGCATGAGTGTCACTTGTCGTCACATTAAAGGGTTAGTTAAAAGCAATTAAGTGGGCTCCTACTTTCTAGGTTTACACCCTCGCGCAACAAGATTGGAACATGCCTTAATCAAGAAGGGCGCATGTCTTCGACATGAAGAAGTGCACTCATGGATGGCACATCTATTCAACATGAAGGAGTGTGCTCAAGGAGGGCGCACTCCTTTAGACCGAAGGAATGTGCTCATTTTAAGCTCATGGCTTCATCAACTTGGAGTGCATTTTTCTTTTCTTGAGTGTTTTCTTGCTTTTACTTTCTTTTTCATGCTTTTTTAGTTTTTTTCAAGTATGTGCATGGAAAGAAGGCAAGGTTCTAAGTCAAGAAAGATCTTGAGTTCATCTAACCATAGACTTACTAACTCAAGTGCTTCTAATGGTTTAGTGATGGCACTTATAAAACATTGACTTAGGAGGATGCAACACTAGGATAAAACACATAAATAACAATTCAAACAACATAACGACTTAAGGGGGCTTAAAATGACAATTATCATAGACTCCAAATTGACATTGGAATAAATTTGTAGGGTCATTGTCACAGTGACAACACTTGGCGACACACTGGAAGAACCACAGCTTCTCTGAAATGGTTGCATTGTAAGCATAAAGTGTTATTTCTTTAGGAACCATTTATTCAATCCGTAGGTTACCTCAATTCCCCAATTTTACCTAGTTAAAGAAACAATATTCCATATTCTATTTCTCGGTGTAACACAACATATAGCAAGCCATATCAACATCTTGTCGATATAAGTAAGGGTAATAGATTATAGTGAATCAAAACAATCAAAGTGTGAGTTTTACATCTCTGGCATTGCTCTGCTGTCAGCATGCCTGGACAGTACCCTGACGGAGTCACTTTAGGAATACAAACATTACTTCGTTTCCAGTGAGACGGGATAGTACCCCGGCGAAGTTGCTTTCTTTACCTCCCTTCATTGGAAGCCTTTCTCTTCTTTCACCCTTTATATTTTATTTTCTTTTCATAGGACTATGCATAGGCATTTATTATTTTTCAACGGGTAGAAGAGGGATCCTAATTTATTAAGAGCATACGAGGTTTCTCCTTTAGAGACATGTTTTTTTATCTCTAATGCTTTGCTTGCTAAAAATTTTCCCCATATATTACTCTACACATATAGATAAGAAAGAACACACATTTTCCATAACATGTCTGAGCATAGGAATGAGAATCCTGAATAGATGTGGGTTTCATGGTTTTCTTACAACTTCCCAACTAAAAGATCATATTTTCCATTGAAAAGTCATTGACTCGAAAAGGATAAACCAAATCAAGGAAGAGGGTGGAATATAAGCCAAGTATTGCGTGTTACCACAACTTTCCATTCACAAAATATTAGCTACTTCATCTCAAAGCTCAAAACCAACTTTATTCAAAGAGAAACAAAAAAAAGCATAATCATAAAATCAAAACTTGAAAGAGGAAAATTGCATAACAAGAATGCAATGCATCTAACTACATGTAACCTATCCTAAATAGGACAAGGTTGGATCATGTAAAGTGAAACTTCCAATGCAACCATAGAAGTTGCTCCCAACCTTTAGACCAAGGACTGTGAGCATGTAGAATGAAAGCAAAAAGTAGTGTAGTGAACAAGAGAAACTATGCAAACATTTTCACTAACCGATGGAAACATGAAGTGCAACCACAACGGCGTATTACACTCAATTTTTCTATCAAACAAAAAACTCCACAATAGAAGGAATGACCTTGTCGGTGACCATATAATATTTTACGAAGAGCCTACAAGAAAAGGCCATGAGACATGGATCCAAAATGAAAAGAGGCTTCTTGGGATTCTGTAATGGGATCATGGAAACAACCTTTGGGGAAAGATAGAAAAGAAATATTGAACACAGATAGATCCATGTCATAATAAATATTATCAGGTTGACCAAAATCCAAGTTGTCGTGCACATGGGATTCTTGGATGAATGATGCAAAAGATTCAATGAGATTTTTCTTTGTTTTTACATCACAAATTCAAGATTCACCTATGATGGGATGTAACGAGGGAAGCTCGATATTCAAATTAAATTTCCTCCCTTGAGGGTTGAAAAATATTATGCAAAGAAAGTAAGTATCCCTTGGGAGAGATTTTGTATCCCATGTGCTAACATGAATGATAAATTTATGCAAAAGAATTAATAATTTACTGAAAACACAAACATGGTCGTAGTGACAAGAACCTAACATAACCATCAATGTAAGCTGAAGTTTCCTACTCACCTAACTTAGCTTTGAATTCTGAAAAGCTTGGTAATTGACTTGAGAAAACATGGCCAGTTTCTTATCAAAACATGATTCCTTATTTAATTCATGAAATTGAGAAGAGGATAAATTTTTAAGATTGTTGCAAAAATCTTCGATGATAAGCATATCATTTTCTAATTCAAACAGAGATATACCTGAAATAAAATCGTTGATAATTTCATCAGACTCCATTTGAAGTTGCTATAAACCTGAATCCTCATGTAAGAACAAAGATTCATCATATTACTAGAGAAATCATGATTGTATAATTCAAAAAACAAGAAATCATTGAGGTAATGATCGTCCAAGGGTTTAACTTGATTAATGGGTGAATAATCAACTGGACAAATATCAATATTAGGAGATGGTTGACTGATAATATTAGATGCATCACCATATGAGGAAGATGCGAAATAAAATGTAGTTCTTCATCAGATAATTGCTCTTTCGATTTAATGACTAGTTGAGGTTCAAAACACAAAGCTCCAAACGGAGGAGGGCATGGAACAAAAGGTGGGTCTAGTTCTTCCTCAGGACAATTAAGTTCTTTTGGATCGAGAGGACATGATGAACCATATTCTAAATATTTCCTTGACATCTAGACTAAGAAATATAATTTCTCATTTAAGAAATGTCAGTCCACATCCTCGCCCGTAAATTCATAACAAAGATGAAGGAATTGATCAGAGAAATGTTCGAGAGGTTCGTTAGGTTCCATTATACGTTGATCGATTTCATTTAGAACATCTTGATATTCATAATTGTAAAATACACAACGAAGTTCGTTAACCAAATGCTTAAAAGATGTGATAGAAGCAGTCAGTAAAGAGTAGCACCATTGCTTCACATGACCATCCAATGTAAACATAAACAATCGTGTTAGGATTTCTTCAGAATAAATGCCACTTGAAAAAAAAAATTGAATTCATTCAATCACGTAATCAACGATGGTTGTCATACCCTTGCCATAAAATATAAGGTGTGACAAGTTATGCAAAAATACTGTGGGGATTGAAACATTTAAAGCTTCAGTAAAACACCTCGGGATTATGATTTGGAATGAATCCATTAAAGGTAAAAGGTTTGAACATACTTCAAAGGCTCAGCTTGTCATCTATCCCTCCTTCTAGTGACAAAAATGTTGATGGTGTTGGTTGTCACCAACATTGTAAGGGCATCTCCCCAATGTGAAGTCCCAATTAGACCTCACGCCATTTGTTGTAGGAGTCCCATACAGTATAGCCACCATTGAAATGGCTTTCCAGGGTATGTCTTGGTTACCATCAAACATAACATAACACAATGCCTCTTTGGGGAAGCAATAATGTGAGCTTTGTGAGACATACAATGTAATGTGTATGGGGGAGACTTAGACAGACGAGGAGGGAAATGAGCTACTGGTTAGAAAAGTAATAGTATGAGCCTAAAGGAGGGCCCAGGGATAAATAGAAAGACTTGTTGAGTACTTATAGATTAGTCCACATAATAAATAACAATCGTTAAAGCATAACAACATTCATTCAATAACAACCATAGCTAAGCAATGAATTAGTTCATTAACTTAGCATGTAAATAAAACAACATTGATCCAGATGGGTATTGGTGGCCACTCGCCTATTCCACTTGAACCCCGAACACTGCCTCTTTTAGTTTTTCGGTTTCCTTAATTGTAGTATAGTTTACCATTTTTGGTAGTTTTTTGGGTCCTGAACTTCTGGAGCCGTTTTGAGGCCCTAAACGATGTTTTTAGGGAAAACAGAGAGATCGAAAATGTCCCAAATTATTTTGTAAGTTTGTATTCAACCTTCTCTTCGAGATCTTCGAAACGAGGTATTATGATAGCCAAATGGAGATCGTATGCCAAAGTTACGACCCCGGGAAGTTGATGTACCAATTTATCCAAATGGGGCCCACAGTTTTGGCGCTTTATCTCTTAGGGTTAGGTTTTTGGATGTTTAGGGTTCGCCATTGTTTCTCAATAATAAATAGGCGTTTACACCTCATTGTAACATAGTTCAGAGGCATGTAACTACCACATCTCTTCTCAAAGATAAGCTACCATCACCCAAGCTATCTTCTTTCCATTTTGTTTCTAAGCATAGTTCAGTATTTTTCTATTAATGGAATGAAGTTTTTTTCTGTTGCATCTCTATATTTATGATTATATCTATAAGTTGTTGCATTCTTGTTTAAGTTTGGAACAGTGGTATCAGAGCGGTCTGCTCTTTATCTATTTTTCTTTGCATGTCCCCAACGAGGTCAGGGTATAAGGATTTAGGGCTCGATCTAGTTGAACCGTTACAAGATTAACCTCACAAAACCTGATGACCTCCCATGGTGGAAGAAAAGAAAGATGATGGGGCAAGAAATCCTTTCAAAATGTTGCTCTAGGAAGCCCTCGAGTGACAGAGGGATGTGATGATGGATAAATTTGCCAAGATCCTTCGGTGACTACCCATAGGCAATGCATCTTCATCCAACAACCACTTTGGAGGTAACACTCCTTTTAAGGTAGAAGTTAACTTCAATACTCCCATATTTGAAGGCCTGATAGATGCAGATGCCATAAATAAATGATTAAATCTATTGGAAGGATATTGAGACTGACATATGTTCTAAATCTTGAGTGAGAAGAACCCGCAAATAAAGGGCACTCAACAGAAAGGGTTTAGGTAATCCAGACCTTTATCCTTACTTTTTACACTAGAAGCCATACAATTTTGGATAAAGTGGACATACATACCCACCATCCTGCGGGACAAGGTTGAATCCAAACAGAAACCCTCCCCTTTGTGCTAGGCCATTTAGTCGATTCACGGATCTCCCTTATCACAAAATTGAACCGGTTTCCAATTGGGAAAAGGTTACTTTTGCACTTCTCAAAGCCGCCCCACACGTTAAGGACTGGTGGGAAACATGCTATGAACAAAAGGACGAGAGTGAACCCTCATTTTTTTTAGCCGCACCCACTTGGGATTCTTTCTGAGACACCATCAAGGAACAATATTACCTTGTCAGGAGATATGAAGATAAATACATAAAGTGGACCATGCTACGACAGGGAAGGGACCAAGATGTATCGGAGTTCACAAATATTTTCCATACCCTTCACACGAAGTTGGGTATCAAGGATACTAAGTGGCATTTGGTGCTCAAGTACTGCGACTGTCTACACAAGTACATCTAGGACGAGATGGAGTTTTTGGACATTTCCTCGCTTAGCATGGTGTACCGATACGCTAGCAAGATTGAGTAGAATTTTAAACAGAAGAAGCGGGACTTTGGATATTCGAATCCAAAGCAAGGAAAAGGCACCCAGAAACCACAAAAAAAAGGACCAAGCCAAGGCGAGGCTACCCAAGACAGCCCGCAAAAGCTGCAAGCAAAGAAAAACACAACGAAGAGAAAGAAGGACACAGGAAAATGGTGTGAGTTCCATAAGAGATCCACTCACAATACAAGTGAGTGTCAGGCCAAGCAGTCACTAGTGGCCAAGATGAAGACTTTTAAATCAGACGCATGTTCCAACTCTAAATCAGAACCCGATAAGGGATCTGACAAAGGGAAGTAGATAATTGATGCAGAGCCTAGTGCCACTGTGGGCACCACCAAGATCTAGAATATTGAGCCTGAAGATCCAGAGGAGGGGGAATGCCTCTTCCACTCACAGATGTGGGTGAAGGGTTCTCCACTACAGTTCATTGTCGACAGTGGGAGCCAAAAGAACCTCATTTCAACAAAGTTCGTGAAGCCGCTGGGCTTAAAGGCTACAACACATCCACAATCGTACACCATCGGGTGGCTTCACCAAGGATGAGATCTTCATGTCATCCAATAGTGTCGCCTTCCCTACAGCATCAAGCCCTTCATAGATGAGGTACTGTGTGATGTTTCTCCTCTTGAAGTTTGTGATGTATTGTTAGGGCAACCATACTTGTGGAAGTGACATGTTGTATATGAGTCTAGACCTCGCTCTGTGATTATTACCTTGGCCAACAAGTTGTACAGGATACCGAAAGTAGCCCCACCTACCGCCATCTCTTTGGTCACTACAAGGAAATGCAGTAAGATCATTTCCAATACCAGAAAATTTTCTTTCCTTATTATTCGTCCTTAGGGCAAGAAGAAGGTTGTGGCCACGACTTCCAAGTAAGGCTCCCCTGCACAACAGTAACAAATAGACAAGGTTGTGGAAGAGTATAAAGATATTTTCGCCTCACCTACAGGGGTACCTCTGCACTGTCAGGTCAAGCACTCCATCGATTTGACCCTAGGCACGCCACTGCCCAATGGGCTGATCTATTGGCGCTCTGTTCTAGAGAATGACGAGATCAAGATGCAGATTCAAGAACTATTGCAAAAATGGCACATCAAGCCAAGCTCATCACCATGTGGGAGCCTGATTATATTGGTACAGAAGAAGGATGGGACTTAATGGCTCTGTATTGACTACCAGGAATTAAACAAGATCACTGTCCGGAATAGGTACCCAATCCCGCGGATTGATGACCTTATTGACCAGCTCAAGGGGGGCAAATATTTTAGCAAGATTGACTTGAAGTCGGGTTCTCACTAGGTGCCTATCGAACTCTCTGATGTGTGGAAGACTGCCTTCAAATCCAAGGAGGGCCTTTTCAAATGGTTGGTCATGTCGTTCAGATTGATGAACGCCCCTGCAACCTTCATGAGATTGATGGACAACATCTTGTGACCCTTCACCAATGCATTCGTGGTGGTGTATTTAGATGACGTGTTGAACTTCAGCCAGATTTGGGACGAGCACCTCCACCATATTCGACAAGCCCGTCAAACCCTGTGACAACACAAGCTGTGTGCTAACTTAGAGAAATACACCTTTGGCTTGACCCAGGTTCAATATCTTGGGTACATAACTGATGAGCACGGTGTTCATTTGGACCCATTCAAGATACAAGTCATTCAGGATTGGCTAGCCCCAACCACTCTAACAGAGCTCCGCATATTTTTGGGCCTTGCCAACTTCTACTGTAGGTTTGTGTTGGGGTTCTCTCATATCTATTGGCCTATAAGTCAAGTCACCAAGGGCGAAGCAAAAGCAAATCTTTTTTGGTCTGAAACCCAACAACAAGTGTTCTCTGAGTTGAAGAATCACCTATGTTTTTCCCCAGTGCTCACATTACCATACCTACAACGACCATTTGAGATTGAGACAGATGCCTCGGATTATGCTATTGGTGCAGTTCTTACTCAACATGGGCATCCAATGGCTTACCACAGTGAGACACTTTTAGACACAGTTTGGAAGTACCCCACTTACAACAAAGAAATGTATTCCATTGTGCAGGCCTGTTGTCAATGGAAGCATTAAATTCTGGGGAAGGAAACGGCCATCCACACAAACCACCGACCTCTATAGTCAAGGGAAGTTGTAGAACGATCGCCATCAGAAATGGTTCACCTACCTGCAACAGTTCCTGATGCAAGAGCATCTTGCTTCAGAAAATCATTGTATATTTGGTTAACTAGGGGTGTGATGTTTTAATTTATCTGTATATTTTTAATAAATTAAGTGGAAAATTTGTGTGTGAGGTTTTAATTGTAAATATTCTCAATTATGAGAGAATATGAGTGATGATAGACGTGTAAAGATCTCATAGAGATGTTAGGGGTTAGGGGATACTAGAATAGAGGATTAGTTGAGTTAAAAGTGGGATTAGAGGATTTTTAGGATTTGGATGAGAGATTTTAGGAATCAAGAGAGGTATTGCTAGAGTTTGTTAAGGGATCTAGAACCTACTTGGGTTCTAATCCATTTGTATAAATTAAGAGGAGCCCATGAGGCATGAGGGCGGAGGAGTGTGAGAGTGAGAAATGAGAATTTTTCTTGTAAACATTTTATGTCTTTAATAAATTATATTTGAGATTTATATAAATTCTTATATTGTGGATTTTAGAGTTTTATTGTGTGTTTTATTTAAGCAGCGGAACCTGTGGTGGGAGTGTTGCATCAATTCCATTTAACATTAAGTATAAGAAGGGTAGCACCAATAATGTCATTGATTGCCACAGTCGACCACCAATCATGGCGTTGATCACTCTGTTTCGACTCTTGTGGGCACAAGACATCAAGGTGGCCACATATTTACAAGAGTGATCCAGAATTTGACAACACAGATCAGACACTCCTGTAATGGAAGCAAGTTCCAATTTTTCACCTTTCGGATGCATTGTTATGCCACCTGGGACACATCTGTGTTCCTTCAAGTGAGTGTGCCAAGATGATTTTGGAGGTGCACTTCATTCGGGTCATTGGACATTTTGGAGTAGAGAAAATAGTAGCGGTATTTCAGATGTATTTTTATTGGTTGAAACTTCATCAAGATGTTGGGAAGTACATTAGATCCTGCACCGCCTACGCCATTGCCAAACCAACCATCAAGAAGTAAGGCTTGTATACTCCTCTACCTACTCCTAGTTGGCCTTGGGAATCCGTCTCCATGGATTACATGTCGGGCCTTCCTGCTACTAAGCACGACAATGATTGCATTTTCGTGGTCATCGACAGATTCTCTAAGATGGCCATCATGGTAGTCTACAGGAAGAGTATCATAGTAGAGGCCACTGCTAAGCTCTTCTTTGAGCATGTGTGGGTACACTTTGGGATCCCATAGTACATTGTCTCAGATCGGGACAACAGATTCCTGAGTGCATTTTGGTCAAGTCTCTGGTCGATGCTCGATACAAAACTTACTAAGTCCATAGCTTTCCATCCCCAAACTGATGGCCAAATAAAGGTTTTCAACAAGATGATTGTACACATTCTACACATGTACAACTCGAAGCATCCATGCACATGGGATGAAAGCCTTCCTTATGTCCAGCACAACTAAAATAGAGCTCTCCACAGATCAATGGGCCACAACCCCTTTCAGGTATGGCTCAGATTTCAGCCATTATCTCCCATTGATGTGGCCATACCATTTGTAGCTACTCAGGCAAATTTGGCTCATGTCCAGTCCGAAGTCGATAGGGCTAATAGCTTCATTGAGTGCTTTCAATACATTTTCCAGCAGTCCCATGATATATTGGACAGAGTCAATGCTAAGTACAAGCAGCGCCATAATCAACATCGGGTGTCGCACAAATTCTAGGTAGGCAACAAAGTTTGGCTACATTTGCAGGAGGAGTGCCTCTTTGGACCCCACCACAAGATTCACCTACTCTGATATGGGCCATACACCATCACCAAGGTTGTAGGGGCAATGCCTTCGAGCTTAGCATTCCATCATTCCTTGGTCTGCACCTAGTGTTCAATGTAGATCTCCTTCGACCATACTTTCCACCATTGCTGGACACATCCGACATTGCAGAACAACTGACACCAATAGAGCCAAACCCATACTACATGGAATAGGCCATCATTGATCAGATCATGGACACATAGATCAAGAACACTCGCCAGAAAAAGATCCACTCTATCGAGTTGTCAAAGCTGGCCAACTCGTTCTCCAAGGCAAGTGGCTCACTAGGGACCAAGTTCAACAGAAGTTTGCCCATATCATGGAGGCACTCAACATAATGGAGACCATTGCTTCCTAAGGGGGGAGGAATGATCTAGGTGGCTATTGGTGTCCACCCACCTATTCCACTTGGACCCCCAACATTGTCTCTTTCATTTTTTCTATTTCCTTAATTGTAGCACAATTTACTATTTTTGGGAGTTTTTTGGGTCCTGAACTTGAGCCATTTTTAGGGAAAACAGAGAGACCAGAAACGTCCAAAACTAGCTTGCAAGTTTTCTTTCAACCTTCTCTTTGAGGTTTTCAAAATGAGGTACTATGACATCCAAACGGAGATCATATGCCAAAGTTACAACCCCGAGAAGTTGATGTACCAATTTATCTAAATGGGGCCCACCGTTTTGGCGCTTCATCTCCTAGGGCTAGCTTTTTGGATGTTTAGGGTTTCCATTGTTTCTCAATAATAAATAGGCCTTTGAGCCTTAATGTAACACAGTTCAGAGGCATGTAGCTGCCACACCTCTTTTCAGAGATAAGCTACCATCACTCGAGCTATCTTCTTTCCATTATGTTTGTAAGCATAGTTCAATTTTTTTCTATTAATGAAATGAAGTGTTTTTCTACTGCATCTCTATATTTATGATTATATCTGTAATTTTTGTGTTCTTGTTTAAGTTCAGATCAAACATATACCATAAACATAACCAAAACAGTCTAACTATATATACGATACATGTATGAAGGAATGTCAGCTCATTGAGCTTCTGATTATAAGTGTAAAATCCCAAGTACATTGTTACATGAATGAAACATTGTATCCAATAGTGGAACATGAAGCCACAACTTGCTTCTCCAAAGAATAATATATCTCCTACGTATTACAAGAGAAGCCAAGGCTAAGCCTCCCAAAAATCCCTTTGCTTGAGTTATGAGGAGCTATTTATAACAAGTACAATGAACTTTGAGCTTCCCTATGACTCTTTGACTTTTATGACCATTCACATTCTAACATGACTCATTACATTCCAATGTGTGGACATTCATATTCCACTTGTGTTCCATTCATATTCCATTTGTGTCCCTTGGACTTCATTACATAACATTTATAACATAAGGAAAATCACAAATGAGATGACAACTTATTACTTGTGTCCCTTGGACTTACTGAAGCCACAACTTGCTTCTGCAAAGAATAATATATCTCCTATGTATTAAAAGATAAGCCAAGGCTAAGCCTCCCAAAAATCCCTTTGCTTGAGTTATGAGGATCTATTTATAGCAAGTACAATGACCTTTGAGCTTCACTGTGACTCTTTGACTTTTAAGACTATTCACATTCTAACATGACTCATTACATTCCAATGTGTGGCCATTCATATTTCACTTGTGTCCCCTTCATATTTCCACTTGTGTCCCTTGGGCTTCATTACATAACATTTATTACATAAGACAAATCACAAATTAGATGACAACTATATAAGACAAAAATGAGAATGGGAAAAAAACTCATCAAATGGATAAGTCATTTATTTATACATGGATTTCAGTTATAATATAAGTGTGCCCAACTTTGAAATCAGTGGAGATGTCTTTGACCTGAATTGTATAGTCCCTAATGAAGCGTGTATTAACCTCCAATGCCTCTGACAATATATTCTTGGAGTTTGATTGTACAATATTCCACAACCATGAAAGATTAATATGAGCTTTTGTTAGTAAAATGGCATACTGCATAATAACATCTTTGGTTACCTCCAAGCCTTTCCATTATGTTTCCAGTTTGATCCGCTCAATGTACTATTTGATCTCTGGGAAGATGATATCCTTGCCTTTGATTGCCTCAAGTGTACCAATTGAAGGCATCCCATGTGTTTGTGTTAGAGACTCAAATGCATTGTGTAGTTGATTGTATGCAGCAATGGTAGTAATTGACTGTTCAGCAAGGCATATGAAATTCTGGTGATGGAGTCTCAACTAAACTCTATCTAATTATGCAACAATCTTGTCTTTCTTCTCCAAATGTTGTAGAGCATCTGGATACCTGGTAGTGCACTCCTAGAGTTGATCGACTACTCTATTTTTCATTTTCAGGAGTTTCACCACTTCATGTGCCTTCTTTTGTATGCCAACAAGAGGAGACACCACTTTTTGAAGAAATATCATGGCATCATATAGTCGCACCTTGGTATCCTCCATTGGCCCTAACTCTTCTTGCATGGTTGATTAAAACTCGACGATATTGGCACTTTGTGATAGAAAACATTGGTTTTCCACCGTGAGTTTTTCTTCCTATTGCTTAACTACGACAAGTTCTCTTCTCATCCCGATGTTCTCATTCAGCAGATACTTAGAATTATCCCGTGTCATTGTAGCAAATGCAAATTTTCTGCCATGATAGCTCTAGAGTTCCTCCGAGTGTTGGATGTTATGAACTTTTATGTTTCTACTAAGAATGGATTCTGAGGATCATTAGGGAAATATCGTTTCCTTTGCTGCAAAATCCTCTTTTTTAGTTGATCAAAAGTTATGCTGCATATATCCATAATTCTATTAGTTGGTGGAGGTTTGATCCCCATTTCCTCAATTGGAAGATGACCACATGTAAGAGGAGGTTACTCTGGAGTGCATGGTTCATCATCCATGGGATGGATGGTTTCTTCTTTCTCCATCGCTTCTTATTCCAACTCTTGAGTTATTTTCTCTTCTTCCAATCTTTGTGCAACTTCCTCCTCCTAGGAATTCCTCTGCTACTATTCTTCTATCCTTCTCCTCTCTTCTTCTTCTTCTTGTTGCTTCTTGAGAAATTCATCTTGCTTCCTCTTCTCCTCTTCTTCTGGTGCTTCTTATTCTTCTTTCCTCTCTAGTTCTTCTTGCATATCTCCTAAGTTTAATGGAACAACTTTCCATTTCTTTCTGCTCTCACCAAATGAATACCTAATCCTTTTCCTAGGACCTATATTATTTTCTTGAGGCGTTATCTTCTACTCCTTTTTCACGTGCAAGTCCTAAGCTGGTGGATTGTGGGGTGAATTGGTCTCCATGGTTGGATGTGTCCTCATTTTGGCATTGTACCAATTCTTTATCTTCTCATATTCTTTTGTGGATATTGATGACCAGTCCTTTGACAATGTTGTCTGAAAATTCGCTTAGGATCATATCCATGGAAGTCTTTAGTGATGAAGTGTAGGCAGTCCAACTCCTTTATCTCTATTACTATCACCTTATGACTCTTTAAATTGTAAAGTCTTATTCTCAATGGAAAGATAGGCCAAGGGGATTTCTTCCACTTGTTCAGCATTCCTGACAACCCCTTGTCCAACTAATTTGAAACCTCTTGCATGACCACCTTGTTGGTCACATATCGCGACATAAGATGAGGGGATATATGACAATCAAAGCACCTAATGCATGTACCCTCTAAATATGTGAACCAGTTTGTGATATCTCAAAGTTACTCCTTTACCTGATCTTTCATGCAAGGAGGATCAATCTCAAATATCATGTGAAAGATAACTACAAAGAAGTTTTTAGCCAATTTGTTGTACATTCCTCCAAATCTCACTTCTAATAATAGCCTACAATGCATTAGGGGAATTTTGAGGTCAAAAATGGGCCTCCTAAGAAAAATGTACAATCAAAATAAAATTTATAAGAACCAATATGATTCAAGATGATGATGTCAACCATGGGGGATGATCCAAAATTTTTGGAGTAAAAAGGTAAAAAGATTAAAAAATAATAAAATAATAAAACTACTTTTTTAACTCGTATTTTCAACTTATCTCCCTAAGGTTTTACTCAAAAGTTTGAGTGGGAGTACTCATTGGATGCAAAATTTAATTCCTCATCCAAAGAGTACCAATTTTGCATACTTTCGATGGACCATGCTACACGAAAAATGAGAAATACATGAACAAATGTGATTGCAATCATGTTTTTCATGTATTTCTCAATTTTCATGTAGCAAGGTCCATCAAAAGTATGAAACATCAGTACTTCTTGGATGAGGAATCAAATTATGCATCCAACGAGTATTTCCACCTAAAACTTGAGTAAATCCATAGGGAGGTAAGTTGAAAATACGAGTTGAAAAAAATAGTTTTTTCTTTTTTTCCCTCTAAACTTTGATGATGTCATCTAATCTTATTTTATTATTTCCACTATTATTTTATAATTTCCTTAGGAGGCCCATTTTAGACCTCAAAAATCCCCTACTGGAAAGTAATCAGGAACTTCTCTTCAAAATTCCATTTCCAATTCAATCCTGAGAATGCATATCATGCATAGATTTTGTCTAAGATAAAAGCAGATATATAAAATTTTGGTTCCCAGTTCACCTATAAAGATTCTTTAGCCTGCCCCAACTGACATTGCAACTCATATGATAATATATCCACCCAATTGAAAGCTCTACCACGGTTCACCACTAGATGAGAGTATATATCCAATTCTCTTCGAACACCTCAGCGTTCCTACGCCCATATAATCCATAGTACATGGCTATCAAGTATTGATATACATCTATCAGGATATTTTTCGGACTGACTGTTGATGGGAAATGGAAAAATTTGGCAAGCTCTCGACACCATTGTTTGATAACATCAGTTGTGTCAAGGGTAGACCATATCATGTAGAATTTGTCATTTCCATATTAATTGGGCTTGAGAATATTATAATATGTTTTCATGTCCTCACCATAATAGGTGGTGAGATATCCGCCACTCTCACTATGAAGCACAAGGTGAGAGTCATCCATATGTGTAATTATCCATTCTATCACTTCCAGACATTGCATGACCTAGAACGTGCATGTTATCTTGTGCATCCTAGACTTATTAATGTTGATGTATGCATGCACATCTTATAAGCCCTCGGAAAAACTTTCCTGCATGAATGTGTTGTATATTTTACTCCATCTAAAATGTGTGTCTTTTCCAATAAAGCATTTTGTGTCTACAAAAATGGCGATGTTTGGTTTTTCAAATTCTACAGGCTCATTAGCGTTTGCTTCTGAAGGTTCTCTGTAGTTCACTTTTCGAGGCGACATGGCTCCAATAAATGACGACAAGGTAACAATACTTGCAGCATGAACACATGTTTGGGGCAACACACTCATAGTGACAAAATCAGATTAAACAACTTAACTATGTAGCAATACTTGTAAATCACGTGCAAAGAGTCATTACAAATGATATAACATGAAGAACTATGAATGACAATGGAAAATCACTTGCATGCAAGATAAAATGAGCATGAAAACTAGGGGGCACACTTTCAAAGCATGAAGGGATGAGCTAGGTCATTCATTTCTTTGCAATGCATTCATATGCTCAAGCAAGTGAAATAAATCATCTAGGGTGCATTGGCAGACTCTAAAGGGTTGAAGGGGGAAGTTGATGGGACTTTAGGTCTTCTTTATGCACTCATGTGCTCAAAGAGACAGGGAGGGCACAATTTTTCACTCCAAAGGGATCAAGGAAGATATAAACAATGCTTTGGGCCTTCACAATGCACTCATTAACTCAAGTCAAATAAGGGAACATTGTTGCATGATGAAGGGTTGAAGGAATGACGCTTCATGTCTTTGTAATGCACTCATGCGCTCAAGAGGAAAACTGTTCAAAGAGGGCAAATTTTCTAGGTTAATCGAGCTTCGAGCTCAAGAAGTGTGCTCTACCTGTTGTAAGCTTGGAAACAAATTTGAACCCCAATATTTTATGGTAAGCTGAGAGAAATAAATATTGACAAGACTTGTATAGATGTTGTAGCATGCATGGTGAAATATTAAAGTTTTTTTTAAGAATATGAAGAGTTTTTGCATGAGACAGTGGAATAACACTTGCAACGTGAAGATTCAACATAAATTCCAGCAAACAAACTAAAAAAATGGAGGATCGATAGCAAGGAGAGAAAGAATGATGGAGAAATCATGAAATGCAATTGAAAGATTCGACATGCAATACTTACTTGCAGCATTGGTTGATGAAGAGACCCTTGATTACTAGTTGTGCGCCCAACTCAGATGGAATGATTACGGATGAAGAATGATTAATTGAGTTGATTTAAATAAATCTACATGAAAAATTGATTCATGCATGAGCGCCACTTATCGTCGCATGAAAGGGTTAGTTTAAAGAAGTTAAGTGGGTTCTAATTTTATAGGAGTGCGCCCTCATGCAACAAGATTGGCTCATGCATTCATCAAGAAGGGCACATTTCTTTGACACAAATAAGTGCGATCATAGAGGGTGCATATGCTCAGCATTATGGAGTGCACTCAAAGAGGTCGCACTCCTTCGGCCTAGAGGAGTGCGCTCAAGTTCAGTGCATGGCTTCATCAACTTGGAGTGCACTTTTGTATTTCTTGAGTGTTTTCTTTCTTTTAATTACCTTTTCATGGATTTTGAGTGTTTTTCAAGTGTGTGCATGACAAGAAGGCAAGTTTCTAAGTCGAGAAAGATCTTGAGGTCACCTAATCATAGACTTACTAACCCAAGCACTTATAATGGGTAAGTGATGACACTTATGAAACATTGACTTAGGAGGATGAGACACCAGGATAAAACACATAAATAAAGAATCAAACAAGATAATGACTAAAGGGGGATTGAAACAATAGTTATCGTAGGGTCCATAATTAACATAGGAAAATTTTTCATTGTCACAACAAAAATAGTTAGGTTCTAATGAAAAAATCAATATGCAGTGCATCCTACTCTAACATGCATATGATATTGTTTCAAGTATCAAGGAAAGGGTGATATGACTTATTTTGACTGGATCTAACCAAAGTATGTCATCAAGTCTAGAAATGTAATAATATCCCTCATCAACCTTACTATGAATCTTAACCAGAATAGGATTTTTATGGACCAACACAACCAAACCAACTTTGAATTCCTTTCTAGGATTTTGCACCCATTTCTTATTTTGATTTTGACTAGGTCTTTTTAGGATCAAGACCGCTTAAGAGGGAAGAATAGGGGATTTTTCCTATTATGCAACCTCCTTTACATTACATAAATGAAAAATTCTTGGATGATACAAACGAAAAGAACTCCTTGGTATATATAGGAGTCTAAAGGGTCACAATAAAATCATAGCCTACATAACAATAATAATGTAAGGGAATAACAATAACAATAGTGGGCTTCTATGGGGCACAACAATAACAATAAGGGGCTGCACTAAAAATAACAATAATGGGGCCACACTAGTAGTATAGGGACCTAGCATGCCCCTTTCCTTCATAAAAGTGTTGTCCTGAAGGATTGAGTAGTTATGGATGCTTCCGTATAGATTCTCATCCTCCCATGTGGAATCTTCAGTGGGTAAGTTCTTCCACTTAATGAGATACTCTGAAATTGATCGATTTTGTAGTTTTCGGGTTCTTGTTTCTGTGACTGCTTCAGGTTCCAATATGATTTTTATTTCCTTGTTAAGTTTTGGAAATATTGCTTGAATTGGGAGCTTGTCACTGATAACCTTATTTAAGCATGAAACATGGAAAATTGGGTGTACTCGAGAAGATGCAGGCAACTCTAATTTGTATGCCATATTACTAATCTTTTGCAACACCTTGTAAGGACCATAGTACTTGGGTGATAGTTTATTATCCTTTCTTAGCTTTCCTTAGGGACATTTGTTTGTATGGTTGTAGTCGTAAAAATACCTAGTCGCCTACATCAAAACATATTTCACTACGATGCTAATATGCTTATTGTTTCATTCAATTTTGCGCTAGAGTGAGATTATCCTTTAAAAGTTGGATAACTTTTTGTTGATGCTCGATGTGATCATCCTCTGCTTGAACCTTAGAATTGTCTCTTAAATATGATGTGGTAGACGATGGATGATATCCATAAAGTGACATAAATGGGGTCATTTTTGTTGTAGGATGGAAGGAATTGTTATACCACCATTCAGCCAGAGGTAACCACTTGACCCATTGTGTTTGTTTGTCATATACAAAGCAATGAGGATGTCCTTCCAAACATGTGTTCACTATCTTAGTTTGCGTGATAGATTGAGGATGATAAAATGAGCTATGAGCCAATTGAGTAACAAGACAAGAAAATAATTTTGTCCAAAAATTTCAAGTGAAAATGGGATCTTTGTCACTTACAATAATCTTTGGGTTTCCATGTAGGTTTTGAATTGTTTCAATAAATGCAGTAACAATTGTACTGCTTTAACATGATAAGATAAAGCACAAAAGTGTGCATACTTGGTAAGTCTATAAACTACCACCATGATGACACTCCTTCCTTTGGACTTGGGTAAACCAGTGATAAAATCCAATAAGACCTCCTAATGTTGACTTGGAATGGATAAATGTTGTAACAAACCTCAGGTCTTAATTGTCTCAACTTTATTTTGTTGGAAAACCAAACATTCTGCCACAAACTTCTGAATATCAAATTCAAGGCCATTCCAAAAAACAAATATCTTGACCCTATGGGAATATTTTTGAAATCCTGAGTGCCCTCCTAAAGGAGAGATGTGTAATTCCAAAATAATCTTTTGTTTGAGTTGAGAATTCTTATATAGATATAATTGATCTTTGTACCATAATGAGTCATTTTTTTAGATAGATGTATCAAACGTATTGGGATCTTGCTGCAACTTTTGAATGAGTGTACACACATTTTCGTCATTCTTCCATTCCCCAATTGCTTCAGTTATCCAATCTAGTTGGATAATAAAAATGGCATAGAGTAATGCTTCCACATCCTTATCCCTTATTAAGAGTGCATCTGCAACAAAATTTTGCTTCCCTTTTTTGTAGATGATTTCAAAATCATAACCCAACATCTTAGTGACCCATTTTTGTTTCTCTTCTAAAGATAATATTTGTTTCAAGTGTTTCAAACAATCATGATCTTTTTTTACCTTGAAGTGTCTTCTCATTAGGTAAGGGCGCTATTGCTTCAGGGCATGCAGCATTGCCAACGTTTCCTTCTCATAAATATGTTTGTGTAAATACTTTCCCTTTATTGAATGATTTTCAAAAGAAATGGGTCTTCCTTATTGTATTAAAACAACACCAATTCCATTTCCCAAGGAATCACATTCCACCATAAAAAAAATTGTGAAGTCTCGAGTAGCTAAAACCAAAGCTTGGCACATTGCCTCTTTAAGATGTTCAAAGGACTTAGTTGTTTCTGGAGTCCAAAAATGCGTATTTCTTCAGTAATGTTGTTAGAGGTGTTGTTATTTTCCCATAATTGTTAACAAACTTGCAATAATAAAATGTCAACCCAAGAAATCCTTAAAGATGCTTTAGGGTTGTGGGGATTTTCCATTCCTTGATGGATTTCATTTTTTTAGGATCTACCTTAACGCCCTCATGAGATACAATATGACCCAAATATTCCACCTCATATACCCCAAAGCAATATTTGGAGGTTTTTGCGTACAATTGTTTCTCCTCCAATAATTTGAGCACCATGTCAATATGTTCAACATGATCCTTCCAAGACTTGTTGTAGATTAGTATATCATCGAAAAATACTAACACAAATTTTCTAAGGGTTTGAAAATGGAATTCATCAAACCTTGAAATGTGGAAGGTGCTTTAGTAAGGCCAGAAGACATGAAAAAAAATTCATAATAATCTTCATGAGTTTTGAGTTTTGTTTTCAAAATGTCTTTAGTCTTCATTCTAATTTGATGATATCCTGAAGGAAGATCCAACTTGGTGAGGTAAATTTCTCCATGTAATTCATCCAACAATTCACCAATGGTAGGAATGGGAAATTTATCTTTGATAGTGAGCTTTTTGAGCTCCCTATAATCGGGACAAATGTGCCATGATTTATCCTTCTGATGTACCAATACTACTGGAGCAGAGAAAGAAGTTTGGCTAGGTTGAATTATACCTGCCTCTAGCATTTTTGGAACCATACATTCAAATTCAGTCGTTTGGGCATAGGGATATCTGTAAGCTATGATATTTGAAGGAACACTTCTTGGAATTATGAGAATAGCATGATCATGATCACGAATAGGTGGAAGGACTTTAGAAGTCTCAAATACCTTGGATTGATTGTCCAAGATTCTTTGGAGATTTGCAGAAACGAATGATTTTGATGTTTGAACATATAGTGAGCATAATTGTGTAACTATGCCTCATTGTTCTTTCTTCAAAATCTTTGTCATGCCATTGGAGCTTATTATCTTCCTCGATTGCCTTGTGATGCCCCTTAAATTAATTTTCTTTCCTTCGTAGGAAAATTTCGAGGAAAGTTCTTAAAAATTAGAATTTATCATCCCCAAATATTGTAACCATTGGACTCCTAATACGACATCAGCACCACCCATTGGAATGGAAAGCATTAGACTATTCAATACATATTCCCCCATGGTTAGATTGATATAATGGCACTTCCCTGAGCAATTTATAGTTCCTCCATTTGCAACCATCACTTGATACTCTAGTTCTAGATATAGAAATCAATTCAATTAGATAGCTATATTACAATGGATAAAATTATGGGTACTACCAAAATTGATCAAAACTATTACATTTTTCTTATTGATATATCCTTCTATATTGAGAGTTTGAGGAGTGGTAATACCTACCAATGTATTACAAGATGTCATCGGATTCATTTCGTCTTTCTGAGGGGTTGGTTCCTAGTGTATATCCTCTTCTTTTGATGTTTCTTGTTCATTTTCTTCCTCCTCTTCACAATCTATTCAAAATAAGCTCTTCTCAACACACTTATGAGCCTCTGTATATTTTCTATCACAACTATAACAAAATCCCTTTTTCTCTTTTTTCCTCTAGTTGTTGTGGTGTCAACCTTGTAGGTTGTGGGAGGCTAGGAGCAGCAAAACTTCCATCTTTATAGTTGTGAGTGGTAGACTTCCTTGTTGCCATAATTTTGCTTTCAACTTTTATTGCCACCCTAAATGCCTTCTCCATTGAATTAGGTTCCCAAAGGCGAACCTTGTGTTGGATGTTATCCTTTAAAGTGCCTATGAAGATATCAATCCTATGATCCTCAAGAATATCATTTACCTTTATATTCAATATTTGGAATTCCTCAATGTGATTCACCATTGAACCCTTTTGTTTGAGATTTATCAATTGGATAAAGAAGGTATTTCTGTTTGTATCCTCATAATGTGCTATCAATTCTTCCGTAAGAATTGACCAAGTTACAAGTGATTTATGAGAAAAAATTCATTGATACCATACAAATTGATTAGGTTCTATATATAAAGATGTAATGCATACCTTTTGTGTGTGTTGCACATCATGTAGATCAAAGTATTGCTCCATCCGTACTATCCATGTTACTAGATCATTTCCATTAGACTTCCACATATCAATATTTGGAATGTGGTCGGTCTTAAACCCAATGTTGGAGTCTCTAAAATCATATTTCATATTCCTTTTATCCTCATCCTGATTTTCATGGAGTACCTTGTCGCCACTAGGAAGAATTTCTTGTAACAATTTTTTCAAACCTTCCATGTCTACTTTTAAACCATCCATCTTAGGTTCCATTTCATTTTTGGTTACTCTTTGCGAGAGCGAAATTTGGTGCACTTGATCTCGTAATTTTGATATATCATGTTTCATTTCCTCCTCTTCTTCATGTGTCATAGTAGAGCTTTCTAGTTTCTTATTAAGTGTGTCAATTTTTTTGTTTCGAGGAATTTTTAAATCAAACAATGATATATATGCTTCAATATTCCCTTTAAATCACTTCAAACTGATTTTTCAAACAAAAGTTATGCAAAATTTTAAGAAAATACACACCTTTTTCTTTCTTTTTAGGAGCTCAAGATTGAAACGGTTGTATCTTTGTATTTTCAGCTCCCCAAGGTCTAAAATTTTGTCCTGTGGTAGCCCTTAGAGTCTTATTTCCAATGCCACAAGCTAGACAGATATTGGACTCTTCAAGGTAAATTTATGCCCAATCTCCCACAATGACCTGATTATGGACTGGTTCAGTAGAGTGAAATTGTACGAAATGCCACGTGTCACTGTTTCAACCTTCAACCCTGAAAATGATTCACAAAAAACTAAAGTTTGGCAAATTTTAGTCAATTTTTAAAAAACTCAAATATGATGTTTTTAGACAAAGTTATAATTATTTTCCCTAAGTCACCTGTTTGAGATTGAATTTTGGAGCTTGCAAAAACCCCAAATTCTTTGGACAATATCTCAGAAAATATAGCAAACCAAGATCTAAAATTTTTACAAGAAATTCACTAAGATTTTGGCTCCACGTGGTCGAAATTTTCACTTTTGAAGCTTCTTATAAAAATAGTTATAGAAAAAATTCAAAGATTACTTTTTTCAAGCAGTGAAACCCTATAATCCAAAGCTCTTATACCAAATGTTATGCAACTAGATCACAAAATAGAAGAAAAGATAGATCGATGACTTGAAAATTAGCCTCTTCAAGGAGGAACCTCCTTTAAATTACATAAATTAAAAGTTATTGGATGATACAAATGACACTACCTCGGTATATCTAGGAGTCTAAAGGGTCACAATATAATCAGAGCCTGCATAACAATAATAATGTAAAGGCACAACAATAACAATAGTGGGCTTCTATGGGGCACAACAATAACAGTATGGGGGATAGATGGGCACAACAATAACAATAAGGGGGCTACACTAGTTCCTTAGTATCAGTCATTTTATAATACGGGATAGGACCAGGATTTACCACATGAGTCTAATATAGAGGCTTCCTATAAAGAATGAAAGGGGTCCCATCAGTTTGTGGGATGGTGGCATAAGATAATGTTGAAAATGCAACAAGAATTTCCTAATTTAATTTTTCCTTGATTAAATTAGGAGAAATTCGAATTTCAAATTCAGTAGAATACTTGGTGGTATTTAACTTAGGTGACATGGCTCTTTTCACTTAGTTAACTTAGTAAATTCGAGTTGGAAACACTTGAGTTCAATTCTACATGATTGATTGCTAATTTTTAGCAATTTATTTTAGTTAATTTGAGTTATTGTCAGTGTAACTAGTTCTCACTGTTAGTAGAACTAGTGGAGGTTCAATCAAGGGTGTGTAACCTTTTTCACACTGAGTGACAAGGGTGTGTAAATTTTTTCACATTGAGTAATCATCCAGTTAATTGATCAATCAACCTAAATTAACTCATGCATGCAGATAATTCGAGTTACCCATTTTAGATTGGAGTTCAAGGGTAGTGTACCATCAATTATAAACTAAGAAAAGTTGTACAGTTCATGCATGTAGTCAAATATGGACCTATAGGAATTGCACAATCCAAATTGAGGAATTTCCTAATTAATAGGGGCCTAATTCCCAAGGGAAAATCGCAAGGAATTGGAAGCTCGAAATTTTGGCTAAGTATTGACCAAGGTCAGTCAGTCAAGCAGAGGATAGAAGATACAAGTGTAGGTTGAGCTCGAGCTTGAGCAGAGCATATTGTATTCATCCATATTATTTTATTAATGCAATACAGATAGTAAGGGGTTTTGATAAGTTTCTTTCCCTGGGATAAATTTGTGTATGTGTTTTGAATCTTGATGCAAGTTAATGATTTGTGTTCTCGATCGTGAATTTTCTTCCGCAAATGAGTAGAGTAGATTCTAGTCTTATGATTTAGAAAATTTCATGAGAAATTGAGAATCTAAACATTAATTTATACATGGCATCATAGTTAGATTCATAGTAGAGAATAAAATTCAAATTTGTCATTCGAAGAGGTTCGAATTTGAAAATCAATATCACAAGTTTTCTCTTTGACTGAGAAGATGGCTTTCATTGGACTCAGGTTCGAGTATGCTTTGGAAAGGACCACAAATTTTGTTTCATGGAAGATATGAATGGAGGTAGTATTGGATGATACTGGGTTGTTGGGATACATCAAGACAAATGTAGCAAAATCCCCATCATTTGATGCTCAGGATCTTACTCAGTGGAAGTAGGATGTGGCTAAAGCGAGGAGCATCATATTGGAGGGAGTTCAGGATCATATTGTCTTGAATATCCACTAGAAAGAGACTCCATTCGCGATGTGGAAAACATTGACCAAGTTGTTTGAGAACAATAGTGACCACACAAAGCTGGAACTCAAGGACAATCTTCGAAGTATTAAGATGCAAAAGAATGAAACAATTTCTCAGTACCTGAGTAGGTTTACACAGTTCATGATGAACTTGGTAGAGTTGGTATTTTTCTTGAAGAAGATCTGGTAGCTTTAGCCATCTTGGGTCTTCCCAAGACCTAGCATAGTTATCAATATTTGGTAAATGGTAGAGAGAAACTACCAAGCTGGGAGCGGTTATTGTCCGATCTTGTGCAGGAATAAATAAGGTGGAGCAATAGTGATGGAAATTCATCCAAGGTTAGAGATGAGGAGAATTGTGCCTTGGTTGGAAAGGTAAAGAAAGGGAAAGGGAAGAGATACAAATCCAAAGTAGAATCTGGTCAAGGGGGCAAGAAGAAAGACTTGTCCAAAATTAAATGGTTTCACTGTCATGAATTAGGACACTATGCCACAAAATGTCCACACAAGAAGGCAAGCAAGAAGACTATAGGAGGAGCAGTGGGCGAAGTCTTGGCTTCACAGTTCGAACTTGATTTTACCCTCATTACATGCATGGAAAGTATATTGATGGGTAGTGTGTGATATCTCGACAGCGATGCCTCATTTCACATGACGGGTAACAACTAATTTTTCAATGACTTGGAGGAGAAGGATCTCTAGATGCATATCAATATGGGAGATGATGGAAGGTATAGCACAACCGACATTGGTATCATTACTTTTTAGAGGGAGTTTGGCTCCCCTCTCAGGCTCAAGGATGTGATGTATGTATCGGTTCTGAAGAAGAATCTATTTTATGTCATGGTGTTAGAAGACCATGGATATGATGTGATATTCATCAAAAGTAAGGCTTTCTTGAGACACATCGCCATGAGACAAGTGAATCAAATCGGGATTCAAGTAAACAACCTTTACAAATTAGATGTGGAAGATTGTACAACATTGAGTACAAAAGTAGAGAAGGTGTAGATCCAAGATGTCAGTGAATTATGGCATATAAGACTTTTCCATTTGCATCATGGAACTTTGAAGATCATGCAATAGATTTCTAGATGCCTCCCAAATGGAACACTAGAGTAGTGATGTACATGCAAAGGGTGTAAATTAGGGAAGTACACAAAATCCACCTTCAATGATCGGGATAGCAGGGAGCATGCAATCCTTGAAAGGATCCACTCTGATGTATGTGGGCCTTTCTCGAAAGCCTCCACTTCTAAGCATAGGTATTATGTTATATTTGTGGATGATTTTTCACGGAAGTGTTGGATCTACTTCATGTAGAAGAAAGAACATACATTCTCCAAAGTTTTTGAGTTTAAAGAACTTGTTGAGAAAGAGATTGGTGGGAAAGAGAAGGCTCTCAGGAGTGATAATGGTGGTGGGTATGTATTGAATGATTTTAAAAATTTAAGTGAAAAGAAAGGCATTCGATGGGATTTGAAAACACCTCATAACCGACAACAGAATGGGTTGGCTGAGAGGAAGAACATAAGTATTGTGGGAGCAATATTGGTGATGTTGCATGACCAAATCCTACCTCTACACTTGTGGGTTGAAGCATGCAACACAACAGTCTATTTGTGAAAAAAGAGTCCTCACAGGATTCTTGGCATGAGTACACCAAAGGAAGTTTTTTCCAGGAATAAATCAAATGTGTCACACTTCAGGATCATTGGATCATTAGTTTACTGCCATGTTTCCAACAAAACGAGGAAAAAGCTAGAGCTGATAACAGAGTTGGGCATATTTGTGGGGTACACAGATACACCTCACGACTATCGGGTGCACTTGACATCTCTCAAGATGATAGCGGTCATAACAGATATAAAGTTTAATGAGGAGAAGGCAATGAGGTGTTCTCTTGAGAGGGAGCTTCAGTTCCAACCTGACCATGAGATTTTGGCTCCAAAGGAAGAACCCCAGGAATTTGTGGAGAACCCACAAGCAAAGGAGTAGAGAGTGGAGAAATTCACTCGGGCAGAGACATCCAGAGAAGGAAGGAAGCAGACCAGGGACGCTGATAGATTATTGCAGGATTCTAGAGAGAATGTGGGAGCACCCACATCATAGTTCAATAATAGGAGGTCACAAGATCGGTACACTAGGTAAATGGCTCTGATGACTGAGCTAGCTGAGATAGAACCATCCTCATTCGAGGAAGCAGTGCACTAACGAATACAAGTTGATGCTATAGTAGAGGAATGTGATTCCATTGTCAAAAACAATGTTTGGGAAGTGGTCCCAAGCCCATTAGATAAATCAGTGGTTGGTTTGATATGGATTTACAAGGTAAATCATGTAGCAAATAGGAGCATAGAGAAACGCAAGGCAATATTTTTGGCCAAGGGGTACTCTTAGGTGGAGGTAATTGACTATGAGGAGACCTTTGGTCTTGTAGCAAGGTACTCATCCATCAAGTCAATTCTAGCACTGTCAGTGCAGATGTGGTGGAAGATCCACTAAATGGATGTGAAGACAACATTCCTCAATGGAGTTATGGAATAGGAGGTGTATATTGAGTAGCCAAAGGGATTTGAGACTTTCAATAGAGATTTGCATGTATGCAGAGTCAAGCGAGCATTCTATGGAATCAAAAAAGCTCCATGTGCTTGGTATACCAGGATCGATAATTATCTCACTGGGTTGGGCTTCACCAAAAGTGAAGCAGATGCAAACCTTTATCTCATTTTGGTAGAAGGTAAATTATTGATTATTGTTTTATATGTCGATGATTTGATCCTTACTTGTGATGAGTAGTTGATCAAATCTTGCAAGGAGGACCTTTCAAGAGAGTTCAAGATGAAGGACATGGGACTAATGCATTATTTCCTTGGTTTGGAAGTATGGTAAGGAGATGGGGAACTATCTGTCTCTCAATACAAGTATGTTAGTGAGATACTGAAGAAGTTTCACATGGAGAGTAGCAAACTCATAGACACTCCTCTAGCAGGTAACTGGAGGAAAGAGGATATCAGTTCAAGTGACCAAGTGGAGGCTACCGTCTATAGGAAACTTGTGGGTTCACTTATGTATTTGGTGAAAACACAACCAAACATAGGTTATGTAATTAACCATAGTATTAAATCCATGGTTAAGCCAACCAAACTGTATTGGAAGGCAACAAAGCATGTGTTGAGATACCTCCGAGGCACTATTCAGTTTGGCCTTTGGTATATACGGAAGAGGGAGTGAAGCTACAAGGCTTCACAAATTCAGATTGGGTGGGGATTCCATTAGATAGGAAGATAACTTTAGGAGGAATTTTTAGTGTTGGGTCAATAGCAGGAAGCAAAGATCTGTGGCACTCACCTTAGTAGAAGCAGAGTACATGGATGCAAGTCAAGAAATATGTGAGGCTATCTAGATGAGAAAGATTCTTGTTGAGTTATTTGATGAGAAGATGGACCCTAAGGTGATTTACTATGACAATCAAAGGTGTATCAATCTCTCTTGGAATCCATTATTTCATGACCGATCCAAGCATAACGACATCTGATATCACCATTTATGAAATTGTGTGCAAAGGTAGATTATGTTGCTGCAGTACATTTCGATGGAGGAACAAGATGTAGATATTTTAACAAATGCTTTGTCAAGAGGAAAATTCATGTTCCATAGAAGCAGGATCGGGGTATCTGATGATCCCTTTCTTATTCAGAGGGAGTGTTGAAAATGCAAAAAGAAATTCCCAATTTAATTTTGCCTTGATTAAATTAGAAGAAATTCAAATTTCAATTTCAGTAGAATACTTGGAGGTAGTTAACTAAGGTGACATGGCTCTTGTCACTCAGTTAACTTAGTAAATTCAAGTTTGAGACACTTGAGTTCAATTCTGCATTATTGATTTCTAATTTGTAGCAATCTATTTCAGTTAATTTGAGTTATTGTAAGTGTAACTAGTTCTCATTATTAGTAGAACTAGTGGAGGTTCAGTCAAGGGTGTAAAACGTTTTCCACATTGAGTGACAAAGGTGTGTAAATTTTTTCATAGTGAGTAATCATCTAGTTAACTAATCAATTAGCCTAAATTAACTCATGCAGGTAGATAATTCGAGTTACCCAGTTGAGATTGTAGCTTAAGGGAATTGTACTATCAGTTTTAAACTAGTCAAAGTTGTACAGGTAATGCATACAGTTATAGAAGGAGCTACAGGAATTGCACAATCCAAATTGAGGAATTTCCTAATTAATAGGTTCTAATTCCCAAGGGAACATCGCAAGGAAATAGGGGCTTGGAAGCTCTAAATTTTGGTTAAGTATTGGCCATGGTTAGTCAATCAAGCCGAGGATAGAAGATACAGGTGCAGATTGAGCTCAAGCTTAAGTAGAGCATATTGTATTCATCCATATTCTTTGATTAATGAAATACAGATAGTAAGGGGTTTTAAGTAGCTGCTTTCCCCTAGATAAATATTTTTATATGTGTGTTGAATCTTGATGCATGTTAATGATTTTTTTAATCGATCATCAATTTGCTTCTGTAGATGAGTAGAGTAGCTTCTAGTATTGTGATTTAGTAAATTTCATGAGTAGTTTAGAATCTTCACATTAATTTCTACAAATAAATCCATTTGTAGTTGACCTCCCACAGTAGATATAACAACCTCTGGGGTAAATGTACATAAAAAAAAACATAATAGGAACAGAAATACAATAAACATATCAGTGATCAAAATCCATATATACATCAGTACATTTGCACATGAAAATCAAGGGAATGAATTTTTTTTTCATTAATAAATGCAATGAACCAACCGGATATGGGACTACCACATTCCACCCAACTATAGATTAGCTGAGCCAAGTCTCTCTTCAGCCAATCACCCCCATTCCATATTCCAACCATGAATGTGGGATCTCATAGAACACATCGATCAAAACTCATCCAGGGCTTCCAGAGGCCACCCACCTCAACCCATCAAATAGTGATTCCACCTCACAGTCAGACATCACCAAAAACCATCATTAGATTGGTCTCCATCCAAGCCTTCCAGGGATTCCAGAGTGTTTTTCCAACCAAGGCTTCTAGAACTAGTAACTCAACCCATATCTTATATAGGGCTTCCAGAGTGTTTGTCCAACCAAGGCTTCCAGGACTAGTTACACCCAGTGTCTTCTCCTCAACCATCTCCATAGACACATAGTGTGCAGCACACACATACAACCAGATGACATACCACACCATGCAATACTTGCATCTACACCTGAGATACAACGCATACCCCTACACCAAGTATATACAATACAATACATCCATCTATACCTGATGTCAAATACCACCCAATACATGTACCTAAACAGAGTACAACACAACAAGTACACACACTACAATGCCATGACTACATGATGCACATACATAATACCATATGCCCATAACATAGCATGGGTGACATGCACACAATACCACACGTACACCAGTACCATATGTACAACATGTATAAAGTACCACTAGTACACCACACCACCTACACAACGTCTGCACAACATCACATGTACATGGCACCACCTGCACAATGTGTACACAACGCCACATGTACACTACACCACTATACAATGCGTACACAATACCACATGTACACAGTACCACATGCATGACACGTACGTGACACCACATGAACATAGCGCCACAAGCATGACATATACATAGCACCACATGCACATAGCGCCACTTGTACAATATGTACACAGAATCACACACACATGACACCTCTCGTACAATCATGCACACAACACCATATGTACATAGTAGCAATGTACCACATGCACACAACACCACTTGTACATAGCACTGCATATCCAACACGTACATAGCATCATATGTACATAGCACTACATATCCAACGAGCACATAGTACCATATGCACACAACCATATTTGTACCATCCTGTACATAACATTTGGTAACTAACATGTACACATGCTATGTATACACAACACCACAAGTGCGCCCATCATAGATGCAACATGTACAATATATACAACATATGCATAACAATAGTACCACACATCTAGAACTACATTGTCCTTACCAAGAAACCTTGCTTCCAGTGTCTTACCCATGCTTGTCCCAACATGCCACAAACCACATTGCTTTCATTTTGCTGATGTATCTTTCAACATTACCTATTATAACATAGACATAGGCATAATACAAGTATACAATATCAAATCATATCCACATGATACTAACCTCGTATATTTGTTGTGACTACTCTTCCCAATTGATTCCTCGTAAGACTAGGAACCTCTTCATGTTGTTCTCATACATAAGCAATCATTCCTCCACAAGAATGATCCCTAACAACCATATCAGACAGTAACATAGACACATGGATAAATACATGCATATATAAATTATGCCTAAAACAATCATGATCCTATAAGACAATGACATACATACAAACATGTATACATATATAAACTTCAACATAATCATGATCATAAAATAATTACTAGATAACATAAGCTCTAGGTTAAGAGAACTTCCTTATTTATGCATAGGTATTGAGAGCAACAGTTACGAACATGGCCAAAGCATATGATGCCTCAATTCATTTAATTTATATTTTCCTCTTACCTTTCTCATGGCTATACTGCTACAATCCATTTACCACAATGGACCTAGCTTATCCAACTAACTATCATAGCCTTACCTTCCGTTGCGCTTACTCATACACCAAGCTTCATCTGAATCTTACATTACCTTTCGGGTACCAGAAAACTCTCCCCGAGCTCCATCAACTTTCCTCTTTCCAAACCAATTCCAAAGACTCAAAACAATTAAAGAGAAGACAAGAAAAAACCAAGAGGAATACCACGAAAGCCCATAACGATATGACACTACAACAAAGTAACAAGGCCTTGCACCAAACATAAAAAAGCCGCAAATCAAGATCAAAAGACCAAAAGCACAAGACTAACTCCATGACTCAATCCCCAGGGTTCCCAAGGAAAGCTCAACCTGAGCCATCTTCAAGATTTCATGGCAGTCTCTCTTGCCATGCAACTCCCTGCATCATACTTCTATAAACACATAAGTGTCAATGTATAATTAAGCATAATAATACACTAGTTACCTCATCTTATTGTGTCAAGAACGTTTCTTGCAACTGAACACATCCACGCCATCTCTGAAGGGACTCCAATCCTTTAACATATCCACATGTAGCTAAAGACTAGCTAATATACTTGTCAAGTGCATGTTCATGAATATAGCACATATCCAGCTCATGTCAGACAAAATCAAGGTTAAGAAGACTTCATGTGTGCAAAGCACTCATTTTGTCAAAATTAGGGTTTCCAAACATAGTCAAAGGAATTCTTGCCCAATTCCTTTCTTTTACCTTTTTACCTTGTTGAAATCGAGGCTTACTATATGTTGTCACACCACCCAACTGTTAGTTATATAGACAGATCAAATATTACCTCGGCGTGCTAATACCAAGCATGTTACCGTACAACTGCTCACACATGTCAACCACATGTTCAAAATATCAAGACAATAATATCTATTAATTTGAAATTAATTGTTACAAAGACTAACAATCGTGTCATAATCCATAGTCAAAATACTACAACTATCACCTACTAAACTCAAGTACATATCAACTGTTTCAACACATATATTTTAGTACAATCATCTTAAAACAAGATCATTTGAACACATACTCATATTATGCAATTCATAAAACATTCATACCATGTTAAATAAATCAATTAGATGACATAATAGGCACCAAACATTCAAATACCAAATAGACGACATAATCAACTATGAAACACCAAGTATAATACATAAGAAAACTCATACCATAGTGTACCTCAAGGGAGGCTATCTTGTCTGCATAATAAATCTAGCTAGCATGATATAAATTTACAATACATCAGCTCAAGCACTCATAAGATCATGATATCCATAATAATATCTAACTAACATGTTCACATCGCAAACTCATATACATATGCAAAGTCAATCTAGATTAGTATGACACCATCTCACAAATATGTCGGTTCACACCTGAATATCACAACTATAACCATTTACATAGGTCAAATGAGGTTAACACAATACATATAACATCAAGATATTTAAGGCAATGAATATAACCATCACGCATATGACCAACCCAAATTATAACATCAATATATCAATGAAATGACCCTAATCATCAATTTAATAGCATATAACAACAATAAGCTATATATCATACTCATCAACAACATACAACATGATCATCAAGTTATCTAATATAAAACAACAATAGCAATGCATACAACTACAGGTTACTGTCATTCTTGACTATCTAACACATGTGCATATAACCACACTAATAATCTAACATCTATCATGAATGTAACCATAACATCAAATACATGTTCATAAACCTAATGTATATAACCTTAAGGCATATAATAATCCTTAATTTATGTACCTACATGCCGAACTTACAATAACTGTATGATGATATGCTCTTACCCCAAATTCCAATGTTGCAACCTTATTATGATGATCTGCATCTCCTGCTCTATCTCATCCAACACATTAACATCATAACAACCAATAGCATCATGATGACCTAAATTGCATACAATTACTTCACAAGGCATTTTTGACCTATTACACATGCATAGTGATATCCATGACCATACATGCATAACAATAACCATTACTCCATTGAACTCATTGCCACATGCAACCAACAATATGCATAAGCAATGCCAAATCAACTACACCTACGCATAAATGCATGTAGTCAAAAATAAGTGATCAATTCTTGTAATCAACCTACAAGACTGATACATGTAATCAAAATATTAAAAAATGTAACCTAACATACAAGGATGTAAGTAGGTATCATGAAATCAACATGTAAGTGACATATAATTCATACACAGTCAACCACATGTTCCAAAAATCAAGACATCATGCTATTAATTTGAAATCAACATTCACCAATACTAACAACCTATAAGCATGCCCCCTTTCTATCCATGGTCCACACTAAGCTAGAAGGAGGAAGCTACTATAATGGCCTAATCTCCAATGTCCAATTATGGAAATGGGATCTCCAAATCTCTATTAAATTTAACCATACTTGAAAAGAAATTGATTTTTATTTCTCATACATTTGTATGAGACTAAGTCAAAAATATTGCACTTATACCATTCTGTAACATCATAACTAAAAGCATGCCACTTTTCCATTTCCTTACATGCAACTTTTCAAATTCCTTGCATGCAACCTTTAAAATTCCCTACATGTAACTCTTCAAATTATTTGCATGCAACCTTTAAAATTCCCTACATGTAACTCTTCAAATTATTTGCATGCAAATAGGCATAGATCAGCTACATCCATATTATCATACTACAATACTATCCCATCCAAAAAATAAGATTTTCTTCAAACAATTACCATACTCTTACATTTTTCTTCAAACAATTACTATATTGTTACATTTGCATGTAAGCATTTCTTCAAACACTTTACATGCAAACTAATATAGCAAACTTCTTGCATACAAGTAAGCATATATCAACTACAAAAAACTATTACACATCAATACTATCCCTAGCCACAAACAACATACTCATTGGGAATTTTATCAAACAATTTGTATGCATTTAATCATTGAACCATTTAAGCATTTCATCAATCACTTTGCATGAAAACTAATATAGTGAATGATTCAATGTATATATCCTAAAATGTAGTAGTAAAAGTTATAGAAACTGACCCATATGATCAGTGGTATTTTCCCTCACTATGGTTCAAGTTTCAACTTCTGAGGTTTCATAGGTGAAAAGTTATCACAAAATACCAACACAATCATATTTGGTGCACAATTCTAGGAGTATCCAGAAAGCTCGCCTTCCACTGGTCATATATCCTAAAATATAGCGACTAAATGTCTGACATTTTTATCACAATATCAGTCGGATTTCCTCTCATTGTGGAAAAAATTTCAGCTCCTGAGAGTTCCCATAATAAAAATTATAATAAAAATGTCAGCTGACCTGTTTGAGACCCGATTTTAGGAGCATTCAGAAGGCTCGACTTCATCTGCTCATATCTCCTAAAATATTTCGACCCAATATATTAAATTTCTACCACATAATCATTGGTATTTCCTCTCAATGTGGACAATTTTTCAGTTTTTGAAAGCCTACAGAAGAAAATTTATTGAAGAAATGCCAACGTGACCTGTTTAAAGGTGCATTCAGGAAGGTCATCTTCCTTAGATCATAATTCCTAAAGTATTGTGAACGAATATCTGAAATTTTTACCACATTATCAATGGGATTTACATTAAATACGGAAAAAATTTTGACTTCTAGTATTCCACATAAGAAAAGTTATAAAGATATGACAGAAAGGTCTAAAATTTAACCTTTGTTCTTCATTTTACCTAGGATAGAGCCCATCTAGTCCAAGTGTTTGAACCATGCTCTGATACCACTCTGTAACAACCTTCAGAGTAAATGTGCATAAAAAAACATAATAGTAACAAAAATAAAATAAACATATCAACCACCAATATCCATATATACATCATTACATTTGCACATGAAAATCAAGGGAATGAATTTTTTTTCATTAATAAATGTAATGAACCAACCAGAGATGGGACTACCACGTTCCACCCGAAAATAGATTGGTTGAGCCAAGTCTCTCTTCAGCCAATCACCCTTGTGCCATATTCCAAGCATGAATGCAGGATCTCATAGAACACGTCAATCAAAACTCATCCAGGGCTTCCAGAGGCCACCCACCTCACCCTATCAAATAGTGATTCCACCTCACGGTCGGACATCACCAAAAACCATCATCAGTTTGGTCTCCATCCAAGCCTTCCAGGGCTTCCAGAGCATTTTTCCAACCAAGGCTTCCAGAACTAGTAACTCAACCCACAGCGTATACAGGGCTTCTAGAGCGTTTGTCCAACCAAGGCTTCCAGGACTAGTAACTCAACCTGCCAAGGGATTCCAGGGCGTTTGTCCAACCAGGGCTTCCAGGACTAGTAACTCAACCCAAGCTATTACAGGGCTTCCAGAACATTTGTTCAACTAGGGCTTCCAGGACTAGTAACTCAATCGAAGCTATGGAAAAATGAGAACCAGCCAAAACAAAGCAATGAAAGTAAACCCACAATCACCATGGCTATCTAGGAAATGGCAAGGCTAGGAAATCCACTATCAATCCCTGCCATCCTCCATGCTAATGATAGATCATAACCAAGAAACCAAATGCATGTGCCATGCATTCCAAAACTAGTGAAGAAATCATACATGGAACTCGGTACCTGCAAGAAAATATGATGCAGTTAATGATGCCAATGCCTTCTTGCACTTTCATTCTCTTCCTTTGCCTTCTTGCTCCAAGAATCCAAGTATGCCACACCCTCCAAGAGTGCTCCAAGATAACTGTAAGTAACCAAGAGTATGAGAGAGAGAGAGAGAGAGAGAATAATTGAGAGAGCTTCAAAACTGAACTGACCAAGTCTTGCCCACTAATTACTCATAGGCCTTTTTTATTAATGAGGCCTCTATTTTCTTCATTTTCCATTATTTTCCTTTCAATTTCCTCCTCACATGCAAAATGTGACCTTTCACCTTCCTTTTCTCCTAATTTCCATTATTTTCATAAATAAATGTGCCAAAATACCTTTTTTCCCTCTTTAATGCCTTAGCCATTTCCTTTCCAATTTCCTTAGCCATAAACAACCAAATTGAACACCCCTAGGATGTTTTTCCCACCATTTAGCTTGGAATACTTGTCCCATCATCCGTGGTGTTATATATATATATATATATATGATAGTATATATATCATAATATATATTACATGGAATTTTCACCAAGGCTATTACAGTAGCACCCCATTTCCTAGACAACAACATTCCCCACACATCAGGTATATCAATGACCCCAACATCCATGAGTAATGATATGTCCTTGTTCGTAATGAATGACACTTTAAGATCCTTATAAGGCCCTCAATATCAATAGATTTAGAGTTGAAACCACACACATTCTTGTATTTTCAAATAATATTTATTTTAAGTTACCTCATAACTTTCAACGATATGATATTGTAGAAGCCATAGAATCCACCATACAATTGTGTAGGAGGAGGTCAATAATAGCTAAGGTGAGAAAAAATGGCTCATGGCCAATATTGGCATTAGCGAGGTGTATATTTTGTAGCATTATAGGTGGGTCCTCTACATCTTCAATCCCTAAAGTGTTCTTTACATGCCATTGTTGGGACAAGAGTTTGACAATTTCTTTGATAGGAACATGCATGTTCATCTTTCCTGTAGCATCCCTTCCATTAATATCAAGATCAACCTATTTATCATTGGCCTTGGGCTTGGTGTTACATATCATTTTGTCACCATTGGGAAAATGACGGCAAATTTGGACCTCTCACTATATGATGAACTCTTGCAAGCATTCCCCTATAATGTTGGAAGCAAAACCATTCTAAAAATAACAAGAATCCTATATTGCATTTCTTAAAAGCCTAATTTCAAGCATTGTCGCACTTTTCCTAGCAATTACCTATGAAAACACAGTTCTAATCATTATAGCATGTGCAATCTTGTGCTTTTTCTTCCATTAAAAACTGTGACAACCTTTTAATGTAGGTAAAAATAAAAAGCAATTTCTAGAAGCTTTATTGGGGAGTATTATACCAACAAGAAGGACTCGAGCCTCTACCTATTTGGGCCTCATCCCATGGTTCATGAATATGTTCCCTCTAATTATGGAACCCTAATCCCCATCTTTGTGGATATTATGCTTAAGAAGAGGATCCCAAACCTCCTCCTCTTGGCCTATAAATTCAGCACATACCAGAGGATAAGGGGTGGACTTTTGATGTACACTTATGCTGTCAATTTGAGGCTAGAATCTTGTCACTTGAATAAGGAATTACTGAGAGGGGGGTGAATCAATAATAGTGAGGTTCTCAAAAAAATTTAAGTATAAGTCTTTAATTATTTTCACTACTGTCAGATACTTGTGAGGGAATTCATATATAGTACAAATGAACAACAAGATAAGGCATCCACATGTACATATAATCCATCACATGAGTAGCATACACATATTGACACGAGTATTTTTTACATAGAAACTCAAACGGAGAAAACCACCAATATGTTTGTTGTTATGATGTAAATTAAGCACCTACTTAATTACATCATTGTTTTTGTCAGCAACCACTCACACGAGGCCTCAACCCCCTTAAGATATAAATCCACCACTTTCCAGAGGCACCAACCTTTTATAAATGTAGGAAACTACCTACTCTAGCCATTGTTCTACTTTTCATACAATTTTCAAACTAAAAATAGAGGCAAATGAATATACATAGAAATACAAATATGGTATGCTCTAGTACCAGTTCCTTTCTTTCAGATCCCCAGTTCTCCTTTAAATTGTGCTCTTTGTTTCTCAACCAACTCATGTCTCGCCCCTGTGATACACTATCTCTCAGTTATGCTTAGCTCAGTCACACACCCACAATAATGCACTTTTTAACTCAATTATTCTTCATTCCCCACATTGCATAATTGCTCTCTTCAGTTTTGTTCCTCTGTTGCATTGTTACTGACATCGTCTGTGTTGTCTTTGTACCAGATAGTGTGCTACAACATGGTATGGTCTATTTTTTCTCAATCAAGTTACTTGCACACTTCAACAAGGCTCCCTCTTTTGTTGTAACTTGTTTCTCATTCACGACGGTTGATTTAATGCAGAGGATGAACTTTTGACTGATTCCCTATACTAAGAATTAATTCTCACTAACATCATGCACTTCAGAGAGGTGTTCCATGCTAACAAACTGGTCCCAGTGAACAACCTATACCTCAATCATGTATTTCTTGTTTCAAGTCAAGCTCTTCTACACCAAGTCGTATTTTTCATTTAATTCTTCATGATGTGCAAGAAATATCGGGGAAATCTAGTTTTCGTTTGAGCCAGGCCCATTAAATTCCATTTGCAAGCAAAGGTCCTTACCACCTTGTTTATGTTTTATGTAATCGCCATTAGTACTAGACCATCTTTGACCCTCTACCATAGTTAATGGAGTCGTCAATAACACAAGAAGACCATGCAAAACTAATTCATGGATATGCCTTTCAATGTTGTTCGAGATGTTGTAAGTCTGCCCAATCTGCTTGCTTGTGCGCCCATATTAGCCTCGAACCCTGACTTTCCCGTAGGCACGACTACGGACCTTTTCCACTATTTTGGCTACTTATATCCATTCAACGCTGACCATTGAATACATGGGAAAAACTTCACAAAACAAATCCTTGGCACAAACTTCAAGATTCTGCCACATAATCAATTTATGTCATGTTGACATCATCTGTGTTATGTGTCTCATTATATATGATGACACAATTCACCTAAATTTGGTCCACTAGGCCATCCAAAAATGTCAAAATTTCCTACCACGGGTCCTCCATACTTCCACATCATGCTGACATCGTCTACCACGTTACTGTCAACACACCACCAAGAGTCAATCACATTCTTCCATTTTTTTGCTTGAACTAGGTCCCACATGGGTCGAGGGTCAAGATCAGGGGCTTCACTATGTTGAAGAAAAGTGTAACTAGGTTCGGTATTTGTAAATGAAAATTTGATCTTTGTACTTGTCAAGAAAAAAAAATATTATTTTTGTAAATTAAATGAATGAGTTTCTTGCTCATTTCATAAGTTTGGAAAAATTCAAAGAGTCAAAGTCATATTTAATAAGCTCTTCTTAAGTCTTCGTGTAATTTATATGGGTCAACCTAGTGTCAAATATCCCTCCAAGAGAAGCACCATCCTCTAAAGAAGAAGACTACTAACAAACGATGAAGCAATATTCATATAACTATCAAGTCGGATCATAAAAGGTGACACACCAATTTAGTGGTCATGTCAGCGAATTTATGGAGACTAACTACTATATATACCCCACTGAACTTCGCGGAACAGTGGAACAGAAACGCGCACATCTCTGAGATTTCAGACATTACAACTTCGAATAAGGAGCAGAAATATCTTCGCATACACCTCTGAAGTCTCGGTCAAGCACAGTGGTATAGGGTCTCGGATGAGGTGCATGAATACTAGTCTCTACAACTCCAGGTATAACTACAATACATAATTATAGTGTGATCTTCTCGGTGGTAGTGCTATAAAATATGGAGCTCTCAATGCAAGAGTGGAATCACAGTTACATTATGGGCATAGTTGTGATAATAAGGATCTCAGTGATACACTCAGCATGCACTTTAATCAAGTTACAATCTTCGTATAGTTGTAGAAGCTCGATGATATCACAGTGATGCATTCACATACTCAACACAGTCATAATTTCTGTAATATAGCATTCATGGTCTCTGTCATAATGAGGAAAAGATCATGATCTCAGTGCACAGTATAGAAACTTTGTTGACATGATGAAGATCTCAAATAAGAATGAAGAAATTAAGGAGCAGCAGTCATGACCTTGGGGAGCCTAGGTACAGACCTTAAGAAGATCTTGGTACAGTTAAGACCTTGATGAAATTGCAAAGATGTTATAGTAGTAGTGAATATCTTGATGATGACCTTAGTGGTGCAGCAATGATGATTATCTCAACAGTGACAAAGAAGGGGATATGTGTCTTGGTCTTGGAGTGACATAGTAAGTCAAGGGTCATGGTATTGGTGTTCATCAATTGGAATCTCTATAAGAAGAATTATGTGCAGGTTTTCCTCTCCAAGAGGGAGAGGTTTTGGCCCAGGCACAATGCCAACATCTTGTGTTCTTGACTCTTTGGTTTTGGTAGCTATATGATGAAATAACAAACACACATTCTAATAATGTCAAAGAGAAGATTGTGCTAATAAGAAAATTAAAAATGCCTCACAAATAGTTATCAAGTCAAGAAGAATCTAATTAATTGCATGTGCCCTAAATTCCTCAACATGGTATTGGAGCTATGGTTGTAGTCTAAGGAAGGGCAAAAAAGAGACATACAAAGATCTGTATTCGAGAAACAACAAAGCAAGGTGGAAGGTTTGAAGGAGAAATTCTATATCAAGAAAGTCTACAATAGTACATGGAGCATCAACTTCAGTCATTATAGTCAAACACTCAACTCATGTTTAGTTTCATGGAATGTATCAGTACCATTCCTGGGATCCTCACTTCTTGATCATTGGACCTTCTCTATGAGATAGAAGACAATCTTAGCATAAATTACAGACTCATGGATATATATATGGTAGAACTGACCCAATGAATGTCTCTCACAATCCAGGTTATACCATTGTCTCAATCTACTGCAACAAGGCAGTTTTCGCAAGTACTATTCTGGAGGAGAACCATCCTTCCCTCCATAAATTGCGTAATCCTATCTGGCAACCTGCTGGGCTCTAGAATTGCACAATTCTACCCATCAACCTTCATTGGAAAAACTACACAATCTAGCCCAACAGGAATGCTCAACCAAGAAATTGTGTAATTCTTGGAAGTAATCAGTTGCTCAGTGCAAAAATTGCACCAATCCCTTTGGGAAGCCAGCCCAGGTCCCTCCCAGAAATGCGCAAATTTTCCCCTCAGTCAAGCAGGCTGTTGCATGTGCTATTGGGTTGACTGGTTCCACCTGGGACCGAGAAAATTTGACTTACATGCATGGGTTTCTTTTTCCCAAAATAGCAAAAATAAACATGCAAAAAGCATCCCTAGATTTTAGGGATCTATTTTTAGTTAGAATCTTTCCTCAAAGTGTCGCTTTTTCCTAGATTTGTGGCATGCATGTCATGGGCCTCAACTTATTTATTCGACGCTTTAGAGCTCACTTATTCAAATTGATCTTGGAGCTCTGACATCCCACAACACATCCAGGAGTATTCGACACATCCAACTCAGCTATTTTCAGGTAAGTCCTCTTAACTTGTCTTTTGCAGCATTTCTATTTCTTTTTGTGTTTTGACTTGTGTGAGTGTTGTCTGCTTGATTTTTGTGAACACTTGTTGTCGTTTACATGCATATTAGCTTGTACTAGCTTATCGGCGGGTCTGGGCAACCTTGGCCCAAAATTTGCCTGACCAAGACAGCATTGCATAATCCAGAAAGGGAAGGCTCTGCCTTCCTCTCAGAAAATGCGCATTTTTTCCCAGTGACTGTCCTCCAGTCTTGCATTGCACAATTCTGAGAGGCAATGACTGTTGGCCCAGAAAATTACGCAATGCAGTCACTGGGCCTACAACCATTGCTAGCAGAAATTGTGCATGCAACAATTCCAGTAGCCAATAGGCCAGTCTGGATTGCGCATTGTGAAATTCCAGTAGCCAAGTAGCCTCCCAGCAACACAAACTGCCTTTTGTGTAGTTTTGGCAGCTAGTCTCCTAGCCTCCTAGGAAAAATTGCGCAATCCTTTCTAGTCAATCCCTAGGTATGTTGCATGTCGTTCCTCAAGTTTGCTTTGGTTTTAGCTGATAGATTTCTTACCATGCATGTCACTATGTCTCGAGATCTAGCAAATCTTCATCCATATCTCAGTAGTTCAGGATCAATGTCCTCCAAGAGAGCAGGATCAATGGACACTGGCAAAAGTGCAACTAGAGCAACAATTGAGCGAGCGTCTACAAGTTTGTCGATCTGTGAAGACACCAAGCTAATTGTAGACAAGGACATAAAGGTGAAATGGAAAGAGGCCAATGATGCATTTGCAGGCACATTTGGGGAAGAGCTCGAAGACCGCCAAGTCTATGTGAACATGCACAAGTCTGGCTTGTATTGGATTGTATGTAGGTATCCCGTGCTCCCATGCGTGGACATGATACATTGGATTGTCTCACACACTAACCCCAAGACAATGACATTGAGCAGTGTCAATGGGATGGAGATTGCTACCTTCAGTGCACAGGATTATGAACATATGTATCATATCTCAAAACTTGTGATCGCCATGGACACACCCTTTAGCATACCCAACAACAATGCAAACTCCATAGATATCTTAAAGAACTAGGTGAAGGAGCCGACGAAATTCAGAATGACACCCAACCAGATCTACAAGACAAAAATATTGCAGAAGGCATATCAATACTTGGTCATCTTTTCATGTCGCTTGTATGGTCAAGAGAGCACGGAAACCTTCCCGCAGAGTTGGGTGATCACGTTAGACCAACTGGCCAGAGAAGGAAAAGCATGCAATTGGTCTGGCATGTTGGCCCACCAACTGAAGAAACAAGTAACTAGAGCTCGACAGTTGCCCAAAGGTTAGCAAGCAGAAATCTACATGTCCTCTTACATCTTGGATGCAATCTGTTCCCATCAGGAGTTCCTAGGCTTGAAGTGGGCATGGACATCAGCAGAGACCTCTATGAACACTTATTGTAAGATGTTGTCTGAATGCAGCTTCAGAGGAGTTATCACACGACTGCCTGATCATTTTGTCACCCTGATGTACAAGATGATATTTAAATAGGATCCACCCTGCATGTTGAAGGAAACAATGGAGGTACTGATTGATATAGCGGATTGGTATGCCTCATCATCTGGCACCTTCATATGGATGTATAGCATAGATAAGCCTCTGCATGTTCTACCAAAGTTTTCCTTAGACAATCTCATCATGCATGAAGTATCATACCACATCTCGGTAGGATTGTCAGCTAGGCTGCACCAGAAGAAGAAGGCACCTTGGCCCGCTCTTCCATTTCAGATCGGGTTATACGAGATCCGAAATTTCAAGCATGCAGATTTCAAAGCAGAGGAGATCAAGAAATATCCATTCGATGCCCAAAGTTACAATCTGTATGACCCACATTGTTTTGTAAAAAATATCTACACGAGAGTATGGCTCCCATGGATCCACAGGGCATTTCATTGGGTGGAGGAAGACCCATGGAGATATTGTCACAACTTCTCCAGAGCCAATGAACCGGTCGACCATGTTGTAGAATGGTTCAACATCTAGGAGAGCACCAGCACCAACACCAACAGAGGTAAACATACCAGTGCGTGACAAGGGCAAGAGGAAGATTGTCGACAACATGGAGGAGGAACAAAGCTACAATTTCCGAGTAGACCAACTTGTGCAGAAAGTAGCTTTGGCAACATAGGCGAAGAGGAAACAACATGACAAGAGGAGTGCGTAAAGGCAGAGGGGAAAACAAAGAATGGAGGAAACATAGAAGGAATTGCATGAATTGAAGGAGCAACTCCAGAAGGAACAGGAGTTGTGCAGACATGAGAAGGAAGCGTAGCAAGAACAGGTACAATAGGGGGTGAAACATGTACAGGTAGATGAAACTGCATTGTACAGGTAGTCGACTCATCTGAATGACTGGCACCAAGAAGAAAGGGTGAACATTCACAGGAGCAGGACTTTTCTCAAGAGATTGAACAAGCACTTGAGCAGATGGATACGAACATGGACAGGAGTTAGAGAAAGATATCAACCTCATGCCTCATCACCAATAGGTCGATCCACCAACTTCACCAGATCCAGAAGCAAAGAACGTCCCAAGCCACCAAGGAGACACTGAAATCCTTAGAGACAATCCGGAGGGAGAGATGCACAACATCTCATTCAATGAGTCCTAACATCGAGTTGTGCAATCTCACAGAGTGTCGATTCCAGATGATCACACGTCTCCTACACAGATTGAGGAATGAGTGATCGTGTCTGACGTGTACAAACATCCAGCAGCATTAGTCGATTCTACCAGAGCATATGTCGAAGCCACTAGCTCGAGTGTTCACTTCTTTATAGCTGAGAATGAGTGAGTGGATAAGGAGTTCAAGACGGCCAAGAAGGGAGGAGAATTGGTTACAACATCCACCCGAACAGAGTTGAAGAAGGCAATATTGGATGAAGTATTGTCCCTTGGCACAATCATGTGGGCATTATATTCCAAGTTTTTTACCGTGCATAAGGCAGTTGTCCATCTCAACAGTTGGCAGCAGCGATGTGCTAGGAGAGTACATATCTTGTCAAACGTGCATGCTATTGTTTATTACATGAAAACATGGACAATGAGATATAAGGGAGCCCCATTACACTTCCCCTAGATGATGAAGCCGAGAGCGATCGAGCTAAAGGAATGCATCCGGAATCAGATCTGGAACTATGAAGATCTCACGTAGCTCATCACTAGTCTACAGGCTTCCCATGCATAGCTATTCAGTAGTATGCATATTGTTGTTTGTGTACATGTGATCCCATCTATTGGGACACTCATCTAGTTGAAGACAAAGGCATAGGTCTGATTGGAGCTTGACTCGTACTTTGACGAGTTGGTGCCCATAGCCATTAGTCCAAACTTGGTGATCAGTGCAGACACCATGCACAAGTATGTTGTTGGTTCTGCTGCACTCAAGACAATGAGGTGCATGCTATCAGTCGAGTTGGATAGAGGAGCCCAAGCAGTGTACCCAAATGCTATGGAGGCAAGAGTTCGTTTCGAGAAAGATGTCACTTTAGAGTACATGGACAAAATTGTGGACTACCGAGCTTGGTATCAGTTCGATACTATCGACCACCATGAGGATGTCGAAGAGTTTGTCTTCTAACAGTTGTTCAATTCATAGTGATATCTTGCATGGCTTACTCAAGCCTATTTTGTCTCTCATGGGTGCATGCACAGATTGTATGTAATGTCTTGTTAAGTGTAAGTTCAAGTGTCGATAATAGGATGTAACAGTCATAGAGTAGATGAAGAGTCATGAGGGTAGATGAACTGTCACAAAGGGGAATGTCAAGGGCCACCCCACCCTTTGTTATATATAGTCCCTCATAACTCATTCTAGAGGCTTTTGGTTAGCCAAGCTTCCAATAGGAGTATCTTAGATAAAGCTTGCATAGTATTGTAATGAGCCTTGGCTTCTCCACTGTGCAAAGCTAGTATACCTCTTTGGAGGAGCAGGCGGTTGTGACTGTCACATTCCATTGTGGGAACTAGTGGTTGGACATGGATGTATTGTATGACTGGAACTAATGCTTCTTAATATAACAAAGCCAGCATGTTTCATGCATATGTCATATTGTATTCTAGCTATCTTGTTTACTCTAAATGATATAAGTATTTGTTTTCTTACGCATGCATGTATGGACTATTTTGTATAAGTATGTATGAATCTTACTGAAATGTGTTTATTGGTTTAACCATGACTTTGGATTGTTAGCTATCATGCTTTCCATTTTGTGATGCATCTTCACTCGTGTGTTCCCTTCCAAGTTTCATGCTATCACAGGTTTCCAAGGGGCACACTCACCCCACTTTCTATGTGTTAGAACCATGCATGCACACTCCTTGACTTGCCACATAGGTCACACCCTTGCTATCAACATGAACATTCTACTTGCCTCTGTACGAAACCATGTTCAAGGCGATATTGTACGACCCACTGCTGGGACTCCTACACCAAATGGTCTGAGGTCTAATTGGGACTTCTTACCGGGGAGATCCCCTAACATGCTGGCGGGTCCAACACCATCAACAGGTCCCCAAAGAAGTTTCAGTAAAATGATACTAGTGGTTCATGGTGGGAAGCTCAAGAAAAAGAAGCATCAAGGTGAATATCTCCTCTTCACATGCCAAGTAAGTATCTTTCATGTTTTTGGTTTAATGACTTTGTTTTGCAAATAGAAATATTGGAGGATAGTCATAGTTATCATGAAAAATGTCCTTGCATAAAATAAGGAGGATTATCATAATCCTCATAGAAAAGAGAAGTAATTACTATCTATGGAAAGGTCTCTGAAGATCAAGCAGTGCTTGAATGTATCAAGAGACTCATAGGAATCATATGAAGTCACTCAAAGGTCCTCACATGCCAAAAGAGGAGACACAAAGAGAGATATATGAAATACTAGAAGATATATTATCTGAAATCATGGTAAAGAAGGTCACATCACTTAGACCTACACAAAAATTTGGTCCACTAAGAACAAGCAATAGAGATATGTCCAAAGTCCAATGCTTTGGATGCCAATAATATGGACACTACAAAAGGGATTGTCCTATAATTAAAAGGACAACAACAACAAAAGAAAAAGGGAATAAGCTCATGTCACTCAAGAACTGAAAGAAGAAGACAAGAAGTAGAAGAAGGAAGATCCACCGATCTCTACTATGACTAAGTCAACCTCTTTACTTAAAGTCTTCTTTCAAATTTTTGAGCAGTATAGGAGCATGTAGGAATAGAATAGAATGCATGGTTAAAGATATTTTCTAGAATATAGGAGCATGGTGTAGATAAAGCTCAAGATATTCATGTAGAAGGAGCATACCTATTATATAATCTCGTCCACGATGAAAGAATAATTGATCATGATTAAAATCTTAGAAGGCCATCATCATCAAGAAGAAGAAACATTTGCAGGGTAAGTGTCTTCAAGATCCTCTAATATAATCTTCAAAAGAAGGTTCATAAATAAGAGAAAATTTCTCATTGGGAGTCCCACTCATGGGATTCAAGAAAGGATGATACGCAGGCAAGAAAAGATGGAGCAAGAAAGGCTACACCAATCAAGGAGAACCATCAAATGAAGATGAGATGATCAAAGTAGAATCAATATGAGGTATGCATGCATCAAAATTTAAGTTGTATCATCATATATATTATTGAGCCATGGGAATAGCTCTATAGCATGATCGATTATGAAATAATATCTTTCACCAATGACATGCTCGAAGGCATGTATTACAATGCAATAAAGGTCAACATAAAGAAGTGCTCCCATAAGGAGTATAAGGTGGTTGACTAATCAATATAAGAAGAAGAAAATGAAGAAAGAGATCAAGCATATGAAGAAAACCATGGTCACATTATCTAACAAGATCCATTAAAAGATATTTCCCGAAAGAAAGCATGACAACTCTGACAAAGGAGGAAAAATATCCAAGGACCCTTGACACCTATGAATGCCTCGAAGATATCAAGATGCAGATAACTGATTCAACTCTAGAAAGATGTCATGATGAAGAAGCCATATAGCAAAAGCATTATTTGATGTTGAAGCAATGTCGGGATGAAGCCATGAAGGGCTACTAAATCAAAGTATGGGAACAAGCAAGTACAACTAAGAATCTATGTAACAAGTATTCTGAAGCATAGACAAGATGACAAAGGAGTAGCCAGATGAAGAAAGAACCTGACATATATTAAGAAGACTACTTTCCATAGAGGAAGCAATGACATGACAAGCTAGGAAGAAAAGTGATCGATGGTCGGTGCCCTACCAAGAAGAAGTTCAAACAAAGACTTCATGACATCAAATGAAAGAAGGAGATCAAGTAGTTGAAGGACCCACGAAGAAGAAGTTGTAGATGAATGGACGAGTCCCTAGCTAAGAGGGAGTTCTAAACAAGTTACCAATTACAAAGGAGCTTGGGAAAGTTCCTTGTGAGAGGAAACTTGGGCATGTCTTCCTCAACTAAGGAGGAAGAGATAGACACAACATTCTTGTCTTCAATTGGGAAGACAAAATGGGAGGATTGGGTAATCATATGGAATCTGATACTCCTTGAGGATGTGTAGGGAATCCAAGACAAGAGTGGGCAAGAGGAACGATACTCTTTGAGGGTTAGGGACCCAGGACAAGAATATTCCTATGAGGTCATACTCAGTGAACACCTAGGAGGGTATGTACCTTGAGAGACAATGACTAAGGTGTCAATAAGTCATTGGTCTCGCCAACATTATGCTCTAATATTATGAAAGATACAGTTGTTAGTCAAGGCCTTGCTATGAATAATGTTGGTTAATATGATGCTATACAGATGGGTTACCAATCTGATTCTTCTTATGAGAAATTATTTAGATTGAGAATGACCAAGTACCATTGTAAATACCTCCCTAGTTAAGAGGGAGTGTTGAAGAAAAGTGTAACTAGGTTCGGTATTTGTAAATGCAATTTTTATCTTTGTACTTGTCAAGAAAAAGTAATATTATTTTTGTAAATTAAATGAATGGGTTTCTTGCTCATTTCATAAGTCTGGAAAAATTCAAAGAGCCAAAGTCATATGTAAGAAGATCTTCTTGAGTCTTCATGTAATGTATATGGGTCAACCTAGTGTCAAATAGCCCTCCAAGATAAGCACCATCCTCTAGAGAAGTAGACTACCAACAAATGATGAAGAAATAGTCATATAACTATCAAGTCAGCTCATAAAAGGTGGCACACCAGTTTAGTGGTCATGTTGGCTTATTTATGGAGACTAACTACTATATATACCCCATTGAACTTCACAGAATAGTGGAACGTAAACTTGCACATCCCTGAGATTTTGGACATCCTGCAACTTGAGATAAGGAGCAGAAATATATTCACATACACCTCTGAAGTCTCGATCAAGAACATTGGTATAGGATCTTGAATGAGGTGTAGGAATACTAGTCTCTCCAACTTCGGGTATAACTACAGTATGTAATTATAGTGTGATATTCTTGGTGGCAGTACTCTCAACTATGGGGCTCTCAGTGCAAGAGGAGAATCACAGTCACATTTTGGGCATAGTTTTGATAATAAGGATCTTAGTGATACACTCAACATGCTCTCTAATAAAGTCACAGTCTTCATATAGTTGTAGAAGCTCGGTGATCTCACAGTGATGCATTCACATACTCAACACAATCATAATTTCAGTAATATAGCATTCATGGTATTTGTCATAATGAGGATACGATCATGATCTCAGTGCACATTATAGAAACCTTGACATGCTAAAGATCTCAAGTAAGAATGAAAAAATGAAGGAGCAGCAGCCATGACCTCGAGGAGCCTAGGGACAGACCTTAAGAAGATCTCGATATAGTTAAGACCTTGATGAAATTACAAAGATGTTACAACAGTAGTGAAGATCTTGATGATGACGTCAGTGGTGTGGCAATGATGATTATCTCAATAGTGACAAAGAAGAGGATTGGTTTCTTGGTCTTGGAGTGGCATAGTAAGTCAAGGGTCATGGTCTTGGTGTTCGTTAATTGGAATCTCTATAAGAATAATTATGTGTGGGTTTTCCTCTCCAAGAGGGAGAGGTTTTGGCCCTGGCAGAATGCCAACATCTTGTGTTCTTGTCTCTTTGGTTTTGGTAGCTATTTGATGAAATAAGAAACACACATTCTAATAATGTCAAACATAAGATTGTCCTAATAAGAAAATTAAAATGCCTCGTAAATAGTTATCAAGTCAAGAAGAATCTAATTAACTACATGTGCCCTATATTTTTCAACACATTTTTCTTGCTAAACTTTGTTGCACTACCCAACCTCCAACTGGTCCAACTAACTTTGTTGCACTACCCAACCTCCAACTGGTCCAACTAGACCCAACTCCCTACTTGACCCGCTATCGACTACCGACTTGGAGATGGTCCCACATAGGTCGGGGGTCGGGGGCATCGAAGCTTTGTTCTCCGGTTAATTCTTCTATGCAGTTGGACCTATGACTAGGGATGACTCACCTGAGTCCCGACCTTAGTTCAAAAACTGCCTAAGTCCTAAGCGAATGAGATTTTATGTCTGCCAAATTCAACTGACTATAAATTCTGATCCAAAAGGCCTTTTCTAGAGTCCAACATACCATTGAAAATCTCTTCTAGAGCATTATTTGACTATGCCATAACCAAGAGCATATGAACTAAACACATGGGGCAAAAATACCTCCAAAGTCTAGCACTCCCCGGCCATCTGTTATATACATTTTTGGGTACTTCAACCCCAATCACACATGTCCATATACCAAGGGCTTCTAAGTCCCTAAAAGTTTTGTTTCATGCCCTAAAGGAACAAGGTCAGCTGATTACATCATCTCCCTGAAGTTATCCATAGAAAATTGCTCAGAACCGGTCAAAACTGGACCATACAGATTGCCCAGTGCTAAGGGTGCGGTGCATCTCACCTGATCAGTGTAAAAATGTGATGCATAATGGAAAGCCCTTCTATAGGGTGTGATGGGCGAGAGTAGACAAATGGCAGAGACAATTTGCAAGGTGGATGATCATGGAATCTTCCAGAAACTTCTCCTGTTACACTTGCCTCTTTGAATTCGCCCAGGGATGAGTAAGAGATCATCAATCTCCAAGTGGAATCAAGAACTATCAGAGAGAGGACACTAATCAAAATCCCAGAAGCTGACTCACCCTCCTACAATCATCTATATATGGGTCCCTCATCCCAGAGATCTAGAGGCTGGAATCTTGTATCTTGTAAGGAAGTGTTGTTGGTTTCCTAGTGGAAGATCATAGTGTTGGGTGATCTAAGCTTTTCATGAGGTGAAGAAGGGATTTCATGCT
>APFE030980496.1:110606-122969 GCA_000404065.3 Pinus taeda
TTGGACAGATAATGATTCTCTATATTCTACAACAGGAAATTGAAACCTAGGGAGACCAAGATTAAGTTGTTTGGACCTCCCTTTAACTGAAAATTCTTCAAAAATGGAATAACTCATCAAAATTGGAATACAGCAGAGGCACTTAGACTACCACACTCTCATGGACACTTCTTTGGACTCAGTAGCAAATATGGAACATTGTAGCATGTAAAGTATGACATATTTGGTATGTAGAAATGTCGATCATGAAAGATGAATACCTGCTATGAGCAGGAGGCTAACCGGTAGCGAGTCGCTCTTGAACATGACACTTTCACTCCATGTCTAAGTCGGGTTGGGTTATTTCGTTCCCCGGTCATATTGCCATTGGTCCATCGCACCATCCATCTTTGGGGTTAACGCTACCAATCCATTTTAGTGTCACCGGTATGTTCAAGAGAAGTCACTCAGAGGATTCACCTGTGTCTCATCCGCTAAAATACATTCACACTCCATTCTTTCATGACCGCCACCCTGAACCTTGTATCATCAGATCGTTTTCACCTCCACAAAATCATTTGCTCCGTTCTGTATCGTAGATGTGGAACTCCTTAAGGCCCTCCTATGACGGGTCTCTTCTTGTCGACATCAGCTCATTATCCAAGAAGCTGACCTAGGAACAACCCTTTCAGTACTTTGAAGCTTGCATGCCTCAATGGCAAGTTTCTCACTTCCGGCGATAGGTTTACATCAACGGCCTTCGACCGAAAGATTTTACGTGGTGTTTGATGCCAAGTCCCATTTTCACACCACATGAATTGTACTGGTGTACCTTGAGGGTCATCATCATTATTGGTGATTCCTCTCGCGTCTGTTAACAACTTACATCATTGGCTAGTAATCAAGCGATGTCTTTCCATGTTCGACTCCAGAACATTTTTCACATGGATCGACTTGTATTTCAGGTGAAGATTGAACAAGTTTGAAGACCCTAGATCTAGTTTCATCCATCCAGGCTGCGATATATTCAGGAAAATAAAGACATCAAATGTACATCATTGCCAAACAGATGATCATCCGAATCAAAGGATGACGGCTGTATCCGAATCATTAGTCTGTCACACAGACGACCGTCTATCCTATGTACATGAAAATGAATTTATAAAGCTGAGCATGGGAATGCCCACCTCAGCTAGATCATGAAAATATTATGAAGATAATGTATTGTATTGTATCTTGTTATAGGTCACCTTCCAGTTCGAAAAAACTTCGGATCCTCATGATAAAGCATTTCACCCGACATCAAAAGATTAACGACCTCATGCTTTAGGAGGCAAATGTTATAGACATTTTTGGGCACTTCAACCCCAAACACACATGTCCATAAACCAAGGGCTTCTAAGTCCCTAAAAGTGTTGTTTCATGCCCTAAAGGAACAAGGTTAGCTGATCACATCATCTCCCTGAAGTTCTCCACAAACAATTGCTCAGAACTGGTCAAAACTGGACCATACATATTGCCCAGTGCTAAGGGTGCGATGCATCTCACCTACTCAGTGTAAAAAGTGTGATGCATACCGGAAAGCCCTTCTGTAGGGTGCGATGGTCCAGAGTAGAAAAATGGCAGAGACAGTTTGCAAGGTGGATGATCATGGAATCTTCCAGAAACTTCTCCTATGACACTTGCCTCTCTGAATTCACCCAGGGATGAGTAAGAGATCATCAATCTCCAATTAGAATCAAGAACTATCAGAGAGAGGACACTAATCAAAATCCCAGAAGCTGACTCACCCTCCTAAAATCATCTATATATGGATCCCTCATCTCAGAGATCCAGAGGCTCGAATCTTGTATCTTGTAAGGAAGTGTTGTTGGTTTCCTGGTGGAAGATCATAGTGTTGGGTGATCTAAGCTTTTCATGAGGTGAAGAAGGGCTTTCATGATTGGAGGATGATGCTGGGTCAGATCAATTGGTTGTAATCCTCTCTTCTACTCTCTTTATCAATAAAGCTATTCAAGTCTTCCTCTACATTTTTGTATGTTTCATGATGTATGCATTTATGTGGTCAATATATATCTGGTCCTATATTGTTTACGATTGTAGATCTCTGCACTTTGAAGGTATTATGCTACTTTGACTTTACAGGTACTCTTTGAAGCATAGTGGTCAAGGAAGGAGCAGCAAAGACCTATCAGAGAGGAGGAGGAACACGAAAGGAATCGAGCGAGAGATCGAGGTTGGTATTCTTTGCTCCTCTCCTATGTATTTCTCATAAAGGAAAATGAAAGTAACTTTAATATGTTTGTTTCTAAGATAGCTACCCATCTTAGTGGGACTAGCAGCTTTGCTTAGACACTAGATTTCCCGATAACACCATCATAGTCATATTTTTAGAGCTTCTCTTGTAGGCCTACTAGTGTGATTATTATTTATAGAATACTATAGCAACCGTGGGACTCCCCCTGAAAAAAATTCTCATGAATGTCGACAAGTGTTTTCTCTATCCTTAGTGATAGTTCGATTGACATCAATGCCAACATAGTGAATCCCACCAACCATCTAAACATTTCCAACTATCCAACAATCTCCCCCTTTCGCATTGCTTTCAACACACTAAGCTCCCCTTGAAACCAGGCACAAAATATTCATTGTTTATCTTCTCCTTAGCACTAGTAATCTTCTCCCCCTTTTTCATCAATGGAAAATAATTCTCCTAAAATATCCCCCTGAACCACTGCATCCTATTATTCAATTGATCCTTCAAGTTGGGTAGTTGCCAACACTTATTGTAATTGGTTCATTGGGAGGAGGAGTCACAAATCCTATCTGTTGTCGGAGATACACAAAGGGCTCTCTTGCAAGTGGCTTAGTAAAGATGTCTGTTATTTTTTTATTTAGTGGCCACATATTCAAGTCAGACAATACTAGCAACAACCTATTCTCCCAAGAAATGAAATTTAATAGGAATGTGCTTGGTATTTGAGTGCATGACAGGAATTTTACAGATGCTTATTACACTTGTGTTGTCACACATTATTGGAATTGTATCAATCAACTCTACTTTAATGGCCTTCAAGGTTTGCTTGATCTAGATAATTTGTGAGAAACAAGTGGTTTCTTCAATATACTTTGATTCAATAGTTGATAGAGAAAAGGAATCTTCTTTCTTGCTGACCCAAGACACTAAGCAGTTTCCCAAAACGAATGTTGCACCAAAGGTGCTCTTCCTTACTTCTTGCCCAATCAGCATCAATATAGGCCTTCAATTTAAACTCTTTGTTTCTAGCATATCACATCCAATAGTTTGTTGTCCCTTGTAGGTATTTGAAAAATATTTGTATAGTAATGACATGACTTTCGCGGGGGCAGGTTTGTTATCTGGCCACCAGACTCACTGCTTGCATGATGTCTGGTCTAGACGTTGTGAGATACATCAAGCTTCCTATCATTGATTTGTAGATAGTTTGATTTACCAGTGGCGTCTCATCTTCTTTGCATAGCTTACAACCTGTAAACATGGGCGTGGTAACCAACTTATAATCTTCTAGTCTAAATTTCTCCATAGTTTCTCTCATGTTTTTTAGATTGGGAGATAAATACCCAATATTTTGATTGATAAACTTGCAATCCTAAGAAAAATGATAGTTCTCCTATTATGGACATCTCAAACTTTGTTTTCATACAGTTTGTGAATTGATGTCTCAATTGTTCTAAGTCACTCCCAAAGATTATGTCATCTACATACACTACCACAATCAATAGGTGGTCATCTTCAAATTTTATGTACAGATTTCTATCTGCAGTGCCCCTATTAAAACCTTGTTCCTAAAGATATCTATCCAATCTAGCATACCAAGCTCTAGGGGTCTATTTGAGCCCATATAAGGCCTTCTTCAGTTTGCAGACAAATCCTCCTTTTTTAATGAGAAGATTTTTCGGCGGAAATCACATTATGTAAATATTCTCGTTAAACTTGATATGGATCATAGAAGCTTAAATTAAACAAATCCTTCGTTATCTGTGAGCATGAACCCCTCTGGTTGTTCAATGTATACCAGATATTCGTTGAGGAAGTTCGGCTTCACATCCATCTGATATACCTTCATGCTTTATGACTTGAAAAAGAAAGGAACATTTAGATAGTTTCTAGTATAGCTACTGGTGCAAAGGTTTTTTCAAAATCTATCCCCTCTATTTGGGCATACCCTTTACAGACTAGTCGTGCCTTGTTCCCTATTACTTGACCTTCCTCATTTAGCTTATTTTTTTAGAACCATTTTTTGCCTATGATGTTTTTCTCTTTGCGTCTTGGAACAATCTCCCAAGTGTTTTTCTTCGTGATTTGATCCATCTCTTCATTCATAGCTCTCACCCAAGACTTATCCTCACTTACCTAACTGAAATTATTAGGCTGAACTTGAGATAGCCGAGCAATATTTGCACAACTTGAACTACCAACGAATTTCCTCCTGATCTGAACACCAAGTCTTTGATATCAAATAATTTTATTCTCAGTGTGTTCTTTATGTACATACCTGTATGGTGTTTTGGGCCTTGGGGTTTTGCTCATTTCTTTGTCTTCATCATTCGACTTTGTTTCTTCATAGTATGAGTACATGATGGTTGAACTTCATTCTCCATATGAGTTCATGTTTCCTTTGGTGGACTCAGGTTATGGTATTATTTCATCTACTACTATATCCATGTAGTCCTTTACTCTCTTTGTAATTTTATAGTAGCATTTGTATCCTTTTCTTCGAGCAGAGTACCCGAGAAATATACCCTCATCGGCCCATGAATCAAACTTCCCAGGATTTATAATTTTTCTTTTGATAATTCATTTTAGTCCAAACACCTTGTAGTGTTTCACTGATGCAGGTATTCCCTTCCACAACACGTAGGAATTTTTATCACTCTTAGACCTGAGTTCTATTCTGTTTGATAGATACATTATTGCTTGTGTTGCTTCTCCCCAAAAGTTGTGAGGTACATCTTCTCAATCCATCATAGCTCTTGCCATCTCCTGGATTGTTCTGTTCTTTCTCTTAGCTACTCCATTTTATTGTGGAGTTATGGTGACGGTATACTACCTACTTATGCCATGGTCTTCACAAAATTCCTCAAACTATCTTGAAGTTTATTCTCCTCCTTTGTTTGATATTAAGCATTTGATCTTTATATCTTTCTCATTTTCTACTTGAGCCTTAAATGTCTTGAAATTCTTAAGTTCTTCTGATTTTTCTTTCAAGATCATTATCCATGTGGCTTTGGTAGAATCATCAATAAACAACATAAAATGTCTCTCTCATATTGGGATTTTTATTCTAGTTGGGCCACAAATATATGTGTTAATTAGTTTCAGCAATCTAGATGAAGAGAACTCCTTTGTCTTGAAATGAATCATGGTCCACTTGCCAAATTGACAAGATTTACAGACTAAATTATCAGACCATGATAGACTTGGCAATCCTCTTACAAATCCTATATTGCTGACCTTTATTAGACTGTCAAAATTCATATGACCAAGTCTCTTGTGCCACATCCAGGTTTGATTCATCTTGCTAAAATAACAACTCACTCTGGATTCATCAAGCACATATACATTATTGTGAGTTTCAAATGCATTTCCTACCACCGTTCCATTCTATTCATTTCAGATCTCATAGTCCTTGGATTGAAAGGTTACATTATAGCCATTATCACACATCTAGCTCACTCTAAGCAAGTTTTGTTTGAGACCCTCTACATACAACATATTTTGTTCTTTAGTCTTTTCATCAAGACTAACTACGCCCTTACCCTTAATTTGTGTTGGGGCATTGTTGTTGAAAGTGACATTATTCCCTCTGCCCTTTTATTATAGCGACATGAATTTTCTATTATCCCCAATCATATGCTTGGAACAACCACTGTCCACATACCATTTCTTATATTGATTATGTGCTGACAAAGAAAGCCCACATTCCATGTTCTTTCCATATTTGTGTTTCCAATTCTTCTCGCCCTTTTGAAAGGTTGGCTACCAAGTATTTTGGGATTTAGGTGGATTCTAGGACCTGCTTTTACATTCACTCACCTTGTGCCCAAAATTATTATATTTGAAGCATTCAACATCATTCATCAAGGGAGAGAAGAAATTTCTATTTCTGGAAGGAAATTTTTGAGATCTATAATGTTAATACTTATTGTATATGAAATTTCATCTCTTTCAACTTTGATTCTTCTACAATCAATAGCCTTATGTCCAAGATATGACGTTTATAACAATGACCATAAAATAACTTAGAGTAACTAAAGTTGGAATATTCATGAGTTAGTTCATGAAGGTACCTTTGTTGTCTTGTTGATTGATTCATTCTCTATTGCTATGGCTCTTTTGAGAAGTTGGAATTCTCATTCCAGTGATGGGATCCTCTCTTACTTGATACCTTTATATATTCTTTTATTCTCCCTTGAAGCATATTTTCATAGCTAAGGGGTTCCTCGAAACTTGCAGACCTTAAGTTCATCTTTCTCATAGAATATTCATGTGGCCTAGAATATCCTAGACCTATTTTGTTTTCTAGAGACCTTTACTTGTGCATAATCTTATCTAGCTTTCTCTTCCCTTCTGAAAATTTCTCATTTACACCTTTCTCAGTATCCAATCTCTCAATATATGTTCTTAGAGAGACAACTTCTGCCTCGAGACTTTGAAAGTGTTCTTCCCATTCATGGATTAAATCACTAAAAACCTCTTCTTTTCATTTATCATCGAGACATAATTTCTTCTTTTCGTGCATATGAGATCATCTCCTTCTTTACCTTGAACAACTGCTTTAGATGTTTTTTCTTCTTCTAGTTTCTCACATGTTTTTTGCTTTTCTTCTAGTTGAAGAGTTGAGTTGTCTTACCTTTTAATGGCTTCTTCAATTTTTTCTTTTTGATAGACGAACTCCTCATTTTCAGAGTTATACATACCGTCTTCAACACGTTGTAACTATTCTTTTAGCTTCCTATTCTTTCTTCTGGACTTATTTAACTCATTAACAACATTGATGAGATCTTCAAATTCCACAACACCTTCTTCTTCAGAGTCTGTAATGTATTGTTTCTTGGAGTCTACTCCAAATGCCACCAGTAAACATTCATTTGACTCATCCTCTGAGGAATTTTTGCTATTTTATTACGGATCTCAACTATCCTCTTTAGACTAGAGCCCCCTTTTCTTACATAACCTCTTCTTTTGGTGCCTCTAAGCCCTACCTCTAAACTTCTAACCATCTTCTTTTTCTATCTTTTATTTGTAATGGCATTTGGACGAGAAATGTTTGACTCTTCCACAGTCGAAAATTTGAAGGAAAACTTTCCTTTATACTTTCTTGAGCCACGCTTTAGTTTCCTGGAAAAGTGAGCCAACTGCTAATCAGACTTGTGGCTAGAGAAATATTAATGATCTTGGTGCTCCTTAGCCTTCTTGGACAACTTGAATGTTTCCTCCTTTGGTTCAGACTTCTCTTTTCCTACCCTCATCTTATAGGTTGTGAGAGTACCTAATAGTTGGTCCATTGTGAGACTCTTTAGATCAGACATCTCTTCGATGGAAGAGATTTTGGAATTAAATATCATAGCTAGAGATCATAAGACATTTTTTACAATAATATATTCTTTTTATAACTTCACTAGGATCTCTAATCATATTGGTTACTTCAACAACTCTGAGGAATTACTCCACTATAATTTATTCTTCACTCATTCTTAAGCTTTCAAACCTCATTCTGAAGGTTTGAATTTTGGCCTATTTGACTTTCTCATCTCCTTCATGACTTTGATTGAGCTTGACCTAGACTTCATTAACAGACTTACAGTGCATAAATTTAACAAGTTCATATTGATTAAGGCCAAAGAGGATGGAATTCTTGGCTTTAGCATTGTTTCGATACACATTCCTACCATCTGCATCTGCGGGAGGGACATCAGAGACAACATAGTATACTAAAACTGAGCTTCAAACATATACTCCTAGGGACATAAGATAGAATTCCATCCTAACTTTCCAAAAGGCATAGTGTGTCCCATCAAAGATTGGTATCTTGCTTCAGTAAGCATCCTGACTCTCTTGTCTAGACATAATTCCTTATGTATCTACCTTCCAATCATTAAGTTTTTCCTGGAGGAACTTGGCTCTTATACCAATTGTTGGAATAAAAAATTACTGAGGGGAGGTGGGGGGTGGTGTGACTTAGTAATAGTGAAGTTCTTAAAACATTCAGTATAAGTATTTAATTCTTTTCACTATTGCCAGATACTTGTGAGGGAATTCATACACAATACAAATGAACAACAATATAAGGTGTCCACATGTACATATAATCCATCACATGAGCAACATATACATATTGACACAATTTTTTTTACATGGAAACCAAAGGGATAAAACCACCAATTTGTTTGTTGTTATGATGTAAATTAAGCATCTACTTAATTACATCAATTTGTTTGTGAGAACCCACTCACAAGAGGCCTCAACCCCCTTATGATAGCAAGCCACTACTTGCCAAGAGGCACTAACCTCTTATGAATGCAGACAACTACCTACTCTAGCTACTGCTCTACTTTTCATACCAATTTCAAACTAAAAACAAAGGCAAATGCATATACATAGAAATACAAATGTGGTCTACTCCAGTACTAGTTTCTTTCTTCCAACTCCCTAGTTCTCCTTTGAATTATGCTCTCTGTTTCTCAACCAAATCAGGTCTCGACCCTGTGATACAATGTCTCTCAGTGACACTTAGCTCAGTTAGACACCCAAAGTATTGCATTTTTTTACTCTCAATGATTTTGCATTCCTCACATTACATAACTTCTCTCCTTAGTTTTGTTCCTCTACTACGTTTTGACCAATGTTGTCTCTGTTATTTATGTACCTGATAGTGTGCTACAACATGGTATGGTTTGTTGTTGCTCAATTAGGTTGCTTGCACACTTCAACAAGGCTCCCCATTCTATTGTAACTTGTGTTCACAGTGGGCAGCTGCTTCGAAAAATCAGGCTATGTGGCGTCCTTCGGTAGCTATGTTGTCCAATCTACAATCATTGTGCCTTCAATCTCTTATCTGCACCTCTTAGTCGGTTCTACTGCTCTTAGGTGGCTGTGATTCTTATTAAATCTGATATGACTCAGCTTTAATGGCCTTTAACTCTGTTCTAATACTCTTTAACTGGTCAATTCGCTCCTTTTTGTTTCTTTCAGACAAAAATAACTGCTGCAAACCATGCGCTGGACTGAGGCTTTCCATTTTGGCCATTTTTTCTTAGCGATGCGCGATTAGCGCTAAGCGCTAATCGCGCATGAAAAACTGCCCCTGATTTTCATTTCGGGCTTCCTAAGAAGTTATTTCGCCTTTCACGCTTTTTTTTTTGCGGTGACGTCAGCATGATGTCAGCGGTGGGACACAGTACGGCGGATGACATCAGCGGGGTGACGTGGATGATGACGTCATCATGACATGGTGGCAGGGTGATGACGTCAATCGGTGACATGGCGCAGGTACAACAAAGTGGCAAGCGACGTGGCGACATTGTCATGAGGTGACGTAGGCAAGCAGGGAGGGCAGTAGGCGGTTTGCGTTGGACCGCTTTTGGTACGGGAGTGTTATGTGTCAAGGGCGGCCTGATACAATAGGACGCCGACAACTGCCCCGGTGTATGACGGTGAAACCGTTGACCATTGGTTACTATCGTACCGCTACGAAGGGGTGCCCGATATTCATTAGGGCCGTCGGATCTAGGAGGGCTGATCCTACGGTGGACGGGTGGGCAACATGATCGGGGTTTAATGGAAAAACCCACCCGATAATTGGTAATTATTTGCGGCTTCGGGTGGTTAAAACCTTAGGTTATGGGTGTAATATGTGCTCGGGATTTGGTTATTTTATCAATCAAATATTAATAAAACCCCAATAAAATGTGCGCGGAGGGTGGTTGACATAGTTATTTATTTAATAGGGTGTTAAATAAATCCTAAGGTAAATGAACGCGGAGGGGCTAACAATGGGTCCCAAATGGACCTAAGGTTTCCTCACTTTTAGTACTTGGCTATAGTTGCCATGGGGAGGGATGTTTAGTGTTTTTTTGGGTTTTTATATAGTTTCTTGTAGAATAGGGGTAGGGGAAATGATTTAGTGAGCTAGATAATAGGGTTAGATGTTAATATGAGGTCTTTGGAATGCAAAGGAGGGGATGCATGCTAAGTTTATAGAATGGAAACTTAAGCATAGGGAAATGAATGGATTGTGCAAAGATTAATTTTACACAAGAAATGTGGCTTCTTTTCACTAAGTCAACTCAGATGTCAACTTGGTTTCTAACAAGAATGGAGTGAAAATGGGCTTTTTGGGCAGATCCCAAGGTCCTTGAGGGAATGTTAGTGAATGATTTATGAGGAAATGAAGGGGGAGTTAGAGAAGCCTTGCTTAATCTGGATAAATATAACACTTGAAAACATGAAATGGATCACATAGCTTGATTTCTGCAACCACAAAACTACTTATCCAGCCTACTTTACCTAGCATTTTTTCTTCTTTTGGTTTGGATGCACTTGAACTAGCAAACCCAGCTTTTCAATTTTTCTTTTTTTTTACTGTCCTCCTATCTACATCTATACTTATTTCATCCAGGGGCTCAGATTAGGCTGTTGAGAACCCTTGCTTCTCTACCTATCTAAGAATCTGCCAAGATTAAGCTGTTTGGACAGATAATGATTCTCTATATTCTACAACAGGAAATTGAAACCTAGGGAGACCAAGATTAAGCTGTTTGGACCTCCCTTTAAATGAAAATTCTTCAAAAATGTAATAACTCGTCAAAATTGGAATACAACAGAGGCACTTAGACTAGCACACTCTCATGGACACTTCTTTGGACTCAGTAGCAAATATGGAACATTGTAGCATGCAAAGTATGACATATTTGGTATGTAGAAATGTCGATCATGAAAGATGAATACCTGCTATGAGCAGGAGGCTAACCGGTAGCAAGTCGCTCTTGAACATGACACTTTCACTCCATGTCTAAGTCGGGTTGGGTTATTTCGTTCCCCGATCATATTGCCATTGGTCCATCGCACCATCCATATTTGGGGTTAATGCTACCAATCTATTTTAGTGTCACCAGTATGTTCAAGAGAAGTCGCTCAGAGGATTCACCTGTGTCTCATCCGCTAAAATACATTCACACTCCATTCTTTCATGACCGCCACCCTGAACCTTGTATCATCAGATCGTTTTCACCTCCACAAAATCATTTGCTCCATTCTATATCGTAGATGTGGGATTCCTTAAGGCCCTCCTATGACGGGGCACTTCTTGTCAACATCAGCTCATTATCCAAGAAGATGACCTAGGAACAACCCTTTCAGTACATTGAAGCTTGCATGCCTCAATGGCAAGTTTCTCACTTTCGGCAACAAGTTTACATTAATGGCCTTTGACCGAGAGATTTTGCGTGCTGTTCGACGCCAAGTCCTTTTTCACACCACACGAATTGTACTGCAGTGCCTTGAGGGTCATTGTCATTATTGGTGATTCCTCTTGCACTTGTTAATAGCTTACATCATTAGCTACTAATCAGGCGATGTATTTCCATGTTCGACTCCAGAACATTTTTCACATGGATCGACTTGTACTCTGAGTGAAGATTGAACGAATTTTGAAGACCCCATATCTAGTTTCATCCATCCAGGCTGTGATATATTTAGGAATATAAAGACATCAAATTTACATCATTGCCGAATAGATTATCATCCAAATCAAAGGATGATGTGTCCGAATCGTCAGTTTTCCACACAGACGATCATCTATCCTATGTACATGAAAATGAATTTATAAAGCTGAGCATGGGAATGCCTGCCTCAGCAAGATCATGAAAAATATTATCAAGATAATGTATTTTATTGTATCTTATTACAGGTCGCCTCCCATCTCGAAAAAACTACGGATCCTCATGGTAAAGCATTTCACGAGACATCAAAAGATTAATGACCTCATGCTTTAGGGGGCAACTGTTATAGACATTTCTGGGTATTGCAACCCCAATCATAAATGTCCATAAACTGAGGGCTCCTAAGTCCCTAAGAGTGTTGCTTCACTGCCTAAAGGAACAAGGTCATTTGATTACATCATCTCCTAGAAGTTCTCCACTAAAAACTTCTCAGAAATGGTCAAAACTAGACCATACTGAATACCCAGTGCAGAGGGTACAATGCATATCACCTTCCCAGTGTAAAGGGTGCAATGCATACTGAATGGCCCCTTTGTGGGGTGCGATGGTTGGGAATGGACAAATGGCAGGGACAATTTGTGAGGTGGAAGATCATGGAATCTTCCAGAAGCTTCCCCTCTG
>APFE030980502.1:0-65612 GCA_000404065.3 Pinus taeda
ACTGATGTATTTGATGTTGCACTGACAGGTTTTTCTGATTCAGATTGGGCAGGAAATCCAGATGACAGACGATCTACCTCTGGCTATGCATTTCATATTGGATCAGGGGTCATATCTTGGAGTAGTAAGAAACAGCCAATTGTTTCTTTATCATCAACATAATCAGAGTACAAAGCTTTGACCAATGCCACCTGTGAAGCTATTTGGTTGCGAAGAATTCTTGCAGATCTTGATGAAGCGCAAAGTGGTGCAACATGTATCAATTGTGATAATCAGAGTGTTATCAAATTAGCACATAATCCAGTTTACCATGCTAGAACAAAACACGTTGAGTTATAGTACCACTTTGTACGTGAGAAAATTGAGTCAAATGAAATTGGATTGATATTTTGTAACACCAAGGATAATGTGGCTGATATATTTACTAAGCTCCTTGGTAAAATCAAATTAGAAGTTTTTAGAAGTCAGTTAGGTATTGTAGAAAATCCATTTCTCCATTAAGGGAGGATGTGAGAATAATGCAGAAATAGAATTAGTTATGAGTGTTTGAACAAAATTAGTTATGAGTGGTTGAACAGAATTAGTTGTGAGTGGTTGAACAGAATTAGTTGTGAGTGGTTCAACAGAATTAGTTTAGGTGAGTTTCCTATATAAGTGTGATGTAATTGAGCAAATAAGTAAAAATGAAGTTGTGTGAGCCTTGTCTCACGTTTGCTGGTGTTTCTGCCTGTGTCTCTGTTATAGTTTCTTGTTGTATTTGTTTTAATTGTTTTTTCTAGACTTGTTTACTTCAACCAAAGTGAAAGAATCTATCATCTCATGATATTTCGACAACAGTAATTTAACCAGGTCACACTTTTGCCAATAAAATAGTAGAAATTTTGGCAAGATTTTACAATCTTCAGGATTTTGGGTGTTCTGGGTTCTTGATGGTGCTAAATCCATTTCCACCATTAAAAAAAAAAAAAAAAAACAATTCAAACATTGTAGGAATTGGATTTTTTGAACTTTTTTTGAAAGATTCTCAAAAGAAATTTGTTCTCCACGCGAAATTATGGCCTCCCTAGACAACTCCTTTGACAATTGACCAATACTTGACTTCACTAAGAGGTTGGGGTTAATTTGTTCTTATTTTAGCAATGTTTATTTTCTTCTTAACACTAATCCACACAGAGAGATACTTTATATTTTATTTTGGAGACTGAGCTTTATCACCTCCATGTAATAATTTTTGTCACCCCATAATTTCTCTCACTGTTTCCATTTAAATTCTAACTCTTTATTACTCCAAAATTTCTCCTTAAATTTTCATGTAAAAAATATTTTAATAATATCCTTATTCTACAAAACAATCTTCTCCTTTATTCTCCAATGATCTAGCCAAGACTAAGCATCCTTATGTCATCCTAGCTTAAGCTGAAGTGGAGGTTTTAGCTATAGCTAAAAGCAATTTTAGGAAACTTTCTATGTTCCATGTTGTTTAACTTCTTATACTTATGCCTAGGCATAGTCATGCTCTCAATGGGGAAAGCTTGCTTCAATAGGGAGGATAGGGTAGAGAGTATTTCCTTTAATCTTGAGATTGTAGATTATAAATTATTTTTTGATTTGTTATATCATCCTCACAACACTTTAAAGGTACTGCAACCCCAAACCTCACATCCATATAAATAACAAGAATGAGGAAAGCCTAGAAGAGGAGTTTTTTATTTAATTTCATCCAAAGATATGTTGACTTACAATTGTTTTCATGCCCATAATAAGTTTTCCATCCTCCATTTAATTTTTCCTCAATGCTATAATTCTAGTTGAGCTTGCCATGGATATCACTTACAAGATATTTGTATGAAGGAACTTCTTCCAAGTTGTTATCGTGTATGGAAGTATCATATGTTATCTTTCTGGATTTAATTATTATGACTTTAGCTTTGTCAATATTAATAGTCATGCCCATCTTGGAGGATTGTTAGTTACTTCCTAATGTTGTAATGATTCTTTGTCAAAATAACAATATCGTCAACATAAAGGAGAAGAGTTATGACTAAACCAATGAGTGTGGGGCAAACATAACCTACATTTTCAAACACTCCTCAAGTTTATCAATATATATGTTGAAAAGGATAGGGAACATGGGACACCCTTGATTGACTCTAATATTGCTCTTAATTTCTTATGAACTCTCGGCGATCCTAAATTTAACAATAAAAATCTCATAAAACCTTGTCATAACAACCTTCAACTCGAGAGGAAACATCATCTCTTCCTACTTCTTTCACAATTTTGTCCTAAATATAGTGTCAATTTTTTTTAGTCAATGAAACAATAGAAGAGATCAATTTTATTATGATCTTGAGAGTAAACAAGGTGGTCCTTCTTTCACAATTTTATCCTATATATAGTGTCAAAAGTTTTTTTAGTCAATGAAACAATAAAAGAGATCAATTTTATTATTCCAACATTCCTTGCAACAATCTTGAGAGTTAAAAAGGTGGTCCACAGTTAAATGGTATCTCCTAAAACCAGTTTTCCTTTTAACTCTTTTACCATGACTTTTTCACCACAGGGTAATCTTCTTTTCCAAAATAATTCTGTACAACTTTGCTAAAATGTGGTTAATCACAATGGTCCTATAATTAGAGGGAATGCTTTTACCCCCCCTTGTAAAGATGATAACAATGAGACTCTACATCCAAAGCTTAGGGAAGCCTCACTGCCAAATTAAAGAGTGTGTGTATACGGGGGATGAAGATAGACCTTCCCATCTTAGAAAAATTAACTTGATAGCCTTCAATATCCTTAGCTTTCCCATTAGGGAACCACTTAACTACAAACTCAATGTCTTCCAAATTAAAGATTTCATCATCTATAGGAGCATTGAAAATGGTGTCCTTGAATTCAGGGGATTCATAAAGGTTTTTATTGTAAGAATTCTAGTTATTCAAGGGAATCAAATTATTTTCATTAGTTTTATGAAGTAGGATTTTTCTCCAAAACTTTCTAAAATCATATTTAGAGAGGTGCAATAATTGGGCTTGCTTTTTATTTATCTAGTATATTTTCTTCCTTTTAATAAGAGTTGTATACATATTTATCTTATCAAGCTTTAAAAATTCATTAGGAGCATCCTTAATTGTCTTTCTAGAAACTTTTACAATCGTTATCATACAAAGGGTTGGTATGTATATATGTGTGTGTCTATATATATATAATATATATATATATATATATATATATATATATATTGACGCCTTTATAGAATTGATTATTGTGAGTGAGGCACTTTCCACACAATTATAACGTAGAGGTGTCATTCATTATGCACTCAATACGCAGTTGAGAGATACCATTAAAAAACAAAAAACAAAAAAATTATTTCAACATCCACCTCATGTAAATATCTCTCTCATATTTCAATATCAACTTTATATACCAATTTCACTCCCCGAAAAATGGGGGGGATGGGGGATGAAAAACCTTTATTGTTTCTCTCAAGCATTGGCATCAAAATTGGGTTGGAAGTTGTTGACATTGGACATTCTATGGACTGAAGTGATGATTAGGAAGTATATTAGCCCACTCCCAATTGAGGAAAGGATTTGATAACAAACCTAGAACAAATCAATAGTTTCATCGATATGGAAGGCGATCCTAAATTCTTTTGGATATATTAGAGTGGGCTTGGCCTCGAGAGTTGGAGCTAGAGTGAAGGTTCGTATTGGAACATATGCATGGTCTAGTAGTGGAAATGCACATATTATCCCCCATAATTGATTCAATTCCTTGCTAACTCGGAGAAATAAACCCTAGATCAAATTTCTAATAGGGACGACTCTACTTTTTGGGGAAAAAATGGTTATCCGCACAAGAGCTTCAAATTCCTGACTACTGGCATCAGGTATCGCTGCAATTTACTAATGCTCTTTCTGCATCGCACATCAAAATCCAGGATCATGAAGGTGAGTTCATATGGTCCATGTTCACCATGGTAGATATTCCCCAAAAGAAGGTTATCCTTTTATTTTTGCAGATCATGAACCTGAGGTTTCTTCTTAGTGGTGGCATCCATTATGGAAGCTTAAAAGTCCCACAAAAACAAGGCTTTTCAAGTGGTGTTTTTTGAAAAATAAAGTCCCGAAGGGGGAAAATTTGAAGCGTGCATCTTTTCAAGGACCATCATGGTGTGTGATGTGCTAGGATAGTGAAGAATAAGTAAACCACTTCCTTCTTCAATGTTCTTTCTCTCCTCAAATTTGGAACCTGTTATATCAATCTCTGGAAATTAATATAATATGGCAGGGAGACTCTTTTATTGTAGCTTGGGAAGCATGGTGGGACTCGTCTTACCCTACAAAACTCAAGAACCTCCCACTTTTAGTCTGCTAGGGAATATGGTTAGGAAGGAACCAAAAAAAAAAATTCAGGAAACAAGTAAGCCCTAGGCCATTATTAGTGCACAATAAGTAGCTATATACAATATGATTCCTAAGGAGGAACAAAATTAGACAACTCATATCATTCACGTTGAATCTATACACAAATCTCTTTCCTGGCCTTATTTGATGGATCAACACAACAAGATGATTGTGGAGGTGGTGCAGTTTTATTCTTAAATGAAAAACATTCCTTCAAAATGAAAATGGGGCTATGTAGGGGCACAAACAATTTTACAGAGTTAAATAGTCTTAAGCTACTCATGGGGATTCACTGACAAAGCAATACCATATCACATGCGTTCATATTGGAGCATAAAAAATGAGGAAAAAATGAAATAATATATTGATCATATAATAAGGGGGTAAAGGGTTTTTATATGTTGTATAACAATATGTGTATTATAAGGTATTGTTTATACAATACATTAGCAATGTAGAGGCCAAAATCAAGTGGGTTGGAGAAACAAAGATTCAAGAGTATTGTGGGAGTTTGGAGAGTGGGAGGGAGAAAGAAAAAAATGGTAATATTAGGTCCATAGTAGCCTAATATTCAAACCTATGGCCCTAGTATTGACATGCAATTCATGGTAATGTAAAATTTTTAAAGTAAAAGTGACATTCTCCTTTATCTTTCATTTTCATCCTTTTACTTCAATTTTTAACATTACCGTGAAATGAATCATGATGTTTGAGAGTGGTTCTGACCTCATTAGATTTCATATGGAGAAAGTAGAATTTTAGATCTCACTTAAAATCCAGCAAACTTATTAATTTTTCAAGATTTCAGGATTGGGGGGATTGCTATGTTTCCATTGGATTTTATGATGTACTAGGGTATGGAACTTGTATTTAATCAAGATAACCAAGCCCTCTATGTGCCTTGATTACAGTGACATTGGTTTTCAAACTCCTCTATCATGACCCTACTAAAAATGTACTTGTCACTCAACAAAATATTGACTTGACATGCGACCTTTTTTCTATCTTATGTTAATGCTTAAAGGGTGATATTAAAGACAAATATCCCAAGATAGGAAATGATTTTGATGATATGTAGGTATTTGTTGTAGCATGATTTCTTTGGTTGTTATAGGCCATCCAGAGCCTATTTGTTGATGTATTTTTGGTTAAGAGATGGGTTGCACTAGATGTTATTTTGGTTATGTGCACACTTACATGCTATATAAATGAGAACTTGTAATTGTGGACCTTTGGTTGATGAAGATTATAACTACTAGATGAATGATGTTATATGGTTTAATCCATTTTTATTTTTATGTTTTTTTATCATAAATTCATCATTCTACAAGCTTTTTTTGACATATATGTATCAAAAAATATAAAAATATATATTATATAAAATTCACTCCCAAAATCTCTCCCAACCTAGGAGCTTTTGAACATGTCACTCTTCGCTCATGCTTCCACTCCCACTTCCTGCTTCTACTCTCGCTTATTGCTTCTTCTCCCGCTCCCAAACAACCTTTCTCTAGAATAAGCATGCATCACATTACTATTACCTCTATGATCTATGTCTAATGTGTGCGTTAAGATTTTTTACCTGTTTCTATGCTAGTGATCCTCCCAGTGATGGGGCAGTAGAGAAGACAACAAATATGGTACCTTCACCCTTTACTTACATTAGTGACGAATAGGTTGAATGAAAGTGAAGGAGACAGTGATACATACTATTGCTTGGTGGAGGGCACATGCATGCCATAGGAGATAGTAAAATAGACTATTGTTTAGAAGAGAGTGCATGCATGCTAAGGGCACGCATGTCACACCTTCAATTTAATTCTAGTTTAGATGTTGTTTCAAATTTAGCAATTTCAGTTTTGGATAGATTTTTTCTATTATAAGAGCTTTTCTTTTGTTATTTTTAGCATGCATGATATATTCTTACTAAGAGGGTACATATCCTTGGTAAATTAGAATACTTATGCATGATAAATTCCCATATTAGGTAGAGGACACAAATCTCAAGGAAGGGATGCATTATTGAATGCTCCAATCATCTTTTGATGGAGACACACTTACTTGGCACTCTTACCATGCAACTATGGTGCACTAGGTGATCATGTTAGGGCTATGATTTGACAAAGTCCAACTAGATAGGATTTTGCATGTGTCCATACTCATTGTACTTTATCTCCTCTTCTTATTCTATAAGCAAGATGAAAGGTGCATCATTGTGTTGGTTATCGAGGTTTTATTTTGAACTATTGTAGTGTATCTTTTTCAGTATTTAATAGAAGATAGATGTAATTGACAGTTCAAATCTATGTATTTGCCATTCAAATTTTGCACAATATGTATTTGTAAAGAAACCAACTTATATATGTGTCTTTTTTATTGAAACTTTCAAGTTTTCAGCTACCTTGTATTTAAGTTATTCTTTCTAGGTGCAGAATCTTCTTACCATTGTTAATGAAAATAAAGGGATATAAATATAAAGGGGCGTAAAAAATGTTAATGAAAAAATGAATACCTACAATATCTAGTGAAAGTAGGGGCTTTTTAAATTAGGAAGGTGTACTGGGTTAGTATTGTTAGGGGGTTAAATAAAGTGATTTTTAGAGGTATTTTCCAATATGTAATCAAATTAAGGGTATTATTTAGTATACCACGAACGCACGTGCCATGTTAGAGATTCATTATGTGAAGCCCCCGGGAAGCAACTGCTCCTCTTTGTCCTTGAGAAAGGATGTTGACAACTTTAGATCTTTGGTGATTCTAAAATCATCATTAACTGGTTCAATCAATACTATAATTGTCACATGCACACACTCAGGAATCTATTGGAAGAAGTTTTATCATTAAAATCCCAATTTGAATTCGTGGTCTATCGTCATATTTACAGGGAAAGAAATCAAATATCTGACAGCTTATCCAAAGAAGTAGCGCAATAAGTAATTGGTTCTTGGATGATCTCTAAACAGAGAGGACAAGATTTCTATCAATATTATCATCAACCTTTTAACGAGAATCAACCACAGGATTCAACTTCTACACAATCCATTACATGCATATTCTATACATTTTTGTTTATTTTAATTATACAAATGTTACTATTATGTGGATAGTTTTATGTATCTTTTTGTATGTTTCCATATATGGACTGATACGGGTTCCATTATATCTAATTTTTGTGTGTTACAATGGAGTGTACCCTTTTTGAGATATGTTCCTTTGAAGCATCTACAACATGTAATTTTCAATATCTTATATAATGAAAGTTACGATTTTTCCTTGGGGAAAAAACCAATTGAAAGTTTAAACATATTATAGTTAAAACATTTCAATGGTGTGCTACTCAATATGAGGGAGATGTGTATTTAATTGGTGCTTCACAAACATGTAACATTAAAAAATTATATAGTAATAATTTCTTTTGGGTACGGATGGATTCCATGGTTACCTCTCCAACTCAACATCCAGGCCTCTTCTTGAAAGATGTAGGGAATGGCAACTTAATCTAGGAGGATACAGTACTTGATGGGCAACATACTATCATGTCGGCCCCTTCTCAAACTGTTAAATATGGAGAACAATATGCAAAACATCGAGTTATGAAAATCTTGGGCATTCGAGCAGATATTTTTTGCATAGAAACTCACATTTTTACTCCCTGGAAACCATATTGAGCTTAAAGTATCTGGGGGCGAATCGAGATCCCTCGAATGCATCCGATAATGATCCAAATCTATGCAAAATCGAACGAGGCTAGGATCTTGATGTCAACTAGGGCATCCACATTGTGTAAAAGGTAAAGCTCTTGGCCGGGAAGGTAGATCGATAGGCTTTAGAAGCCTCCATTAAAGAACTCATGCAAGCGGGAGCCATTATAATGATGGAGATCTAGTATTGGGCCACATTTTGGACAGCGAAGGCTACCTTGGCAACCCTAATTTGCAGTTGTCCCCTATCTACGTTGGTTTCTTACTAGATACCCACATGCATCAAGGATCCAAATCTTCTTGCATGGTGGAGAGCCTCCTCTCTCATAAAAAAACCCAGATCTATCTCTTCAGTCCATATCCAAATGAGAGACAATTATAAGGGGGATCACATGGCATAGATCCAGATTCAGAGGAGTTGTATCATGTTTTTATCAAAACATTAATGGAAAATCAATCCTACTAAGGGTTTGGGGAATGAATCTAGTGACCGATCTGAAGCAGAGTGCCCAAAATACCATAGGTATTCTTGATTCATTACAAAGTCTAATTTTTTCAGGAAAAATGTTGCAAGATGTGGTCCATTTGAAAGACTATGGAATTTAAATAAATTATATGATTATCCTGAATTTAACACTATAAGGTGGTGCCCCAGGAGCGAGCATTCCACCTGGATCATCTTCGGTTGGAAAGGGTCTGACGTCGTTCAAGGATGCATTGAGATGGAATGCTACCACACAAGGCAAACAAAACCCAAATCTGACAATCCCAGAACCGTACATTGTAGAGAAGATGGAGAAAGCCCCATATGTCCATAGAATTACCAAAAGTAAGTGGTATTTTCACTATTTTGCAAGCAAAATCTATCATATGTCAATTTAATGGTTTCTAGACCAAATTTGAAGATCTAAATGAGTGGATCTACCTCAGTTGGACCAGATATTGTGACATTTATCTGTGGGCAAAAGGTTTTTTTGTGGTTCAATTTGATAATCATAAATACTTTGATTATGTCATAAATGAAGGGCCGTGGTTTTGGGGAAGGGTGGGGCTCTTTGTAACCTTATGGTTTCTTGGTTTTGATGCCAACTCAATGGTGGTTACAAAATGGTCTGTTTGGGTAAGGCTACATAACCTTCCACTCCTCTTTTGGCAACACGAGGTCCTAGAAGTCATTGGGAACTCTTTGGGAAGGTTCCTAAAGATGGATCGAGAAAAAATGGACAAAGGTATGTTCAATTTTGCACGCATATGTGTGGAGATGGATTTAAGCAAAGGCATTCCTAATCGTATTCACCTGACACATCAAGACTTCAAGTGGACACCGTGGTTATATTTTGAAAATATGGCCTTTAGATGCCGAATTTTCCATCAAACGGGGCACTTGCAGAACACATGCAATCAAGCAAAGAAAAGGACAAAGAAAAGATCGCAAAATATAAAAGGATGGCGATTACCAGATCTTCCTTCTTCAAATGATGAGGATGAAGAAATGGACGAGACCCAACAACATCTATAGACACAAAATCAACAAGGTTCTCAAAATAAGGGAAAAGAGAAGTAGAAGGATCAAAACAAATAGGCAGAGATTCCTGATAACTCAACAGTGGTTTCAATCCATGAGAACCAACACGAGGATAAGAGCAACAATCAAGGATAATGTGGAAGAATGAGATCTCATGTTTCTGAGAGCTCATATTCATACAAAGAAGCCCCAATCCTTTCAGGAAATAATGAGTTGGCAATTATTTCAACTACTCCATCACTTGGGGTTTGACAAAAAGTCCATAAGAAAAAAGGAAAAAAAAAACCAGTTTATTTGGCCAAATGTAATTTTAATTTTTGTAGCCTAGCTACTATGAGTGCTTAAAGCACATACACTGGTCCCTAGGGACAATACCTGAATGCACTTGCACATCTACTCTATGTAACTTATTGTTTTTATTAATAGAAAGTTGTGATTTTTCCTCGGGAAAAAAAAAATAAAAATAAAAATTATCAATAAGAGAAAAATGTTTTAATGTTGCCCATAAATAATATATTTCAATATCATACATAAATAAAATATTGTCCATATATATATATATATATATATATATATATGATGACGATGATGATGATGATTAAGTTCCATGCATACCATAATTTATTGGACTTTAAGAAAGATAAGGGATTACTTGGAGGGGGGAGAGGGCTCGACAATTGGAACCCAAGCCATCACAACCCTCTTTTTCATGTTGCCTTGCCCTAGATTTATACCGCCTCTGAGTCCTGCTTGCCTTGCCAGTTACCTATCATTGCCGTCAGTGGAGGTTCTGTGTTTTTCCTGGAGCTGGGTTCGTGGTAGCCTCATTTTCTCACCTTGTCATTGGACGAGGTTTTTCATTTTCCTAAAGTTGGGATTGTTGGTTCCACCTCTTGTTGTTGGTCTTGATCGTGGTTCAAATCTTTTTGGGATTGTCAGTGTCGCTGCCTTATTCCGTTATGGTATCTATGGTTCATTTTCCTTTTGTCATTCCTTTTCCATCATCATTGCATGTGCCTCCTCTCTAGTGGTGTTATGTTGTTGTGCACTCGATTTTGTTGCAAGTTTTTTAAGTGAAGCTAGGGTTTATCACCCTGCCTTTGTAATGTTTTGTTGCTCGTTTTCAAGGCTTGTTTTATGGGTTCACATGAGCTATGTTTTGTTATATGGTGGATTGTTTCTAAGTCTGTTATGTCTTTGGGGGGTTCGGCCTTACAGTTGGCCTGTTTGGAGCCATTGGGTTCTGGAGTTTTTCTTTTGTTGGGTTAATGTTTGGGCCTCTAAGGTATTTTTATTATCACTGTACTTTTCTTTGATGGGGGGACTAGTTTTTTTGTGCCTTGTGAGCGTTTTTCAGCAATGACGTGAGTTTTTTTTTTTCTCAAGTGCATTTAGCATATAGAAAATGTAATTTTGTTCTTTATTTTGAATGAATAAAATTATGTGTCTCTTTTTCTCTCAGAAAAGGTAAGAGATTACTCAAATTTCCTAATAATTTTATTTTTATGCTAAAAAAGCATTAAGAGAAGCATTCCAACATCACTATATATTTGATGACTTAAAAGGTTAGGAAGGTCATTATTGTGACAAATATTTTGAAATTGTAATCTAATTTTGAGTATATGTAAGCACTCTAAGAAAAATAAATTTCATCTTCAACCTTCTGATAATCTAAAATATGACCATTTCTTTTATATGGCGGTGTTTAGGGAACACCGTGATTTCATTATGGAGATCTTGAAAGTATGTCCCTATTTTAGCGATGTGAAGTCAAAACAAACAGATACTTTTAATCTTCCAGATTAGGGTATGTCTCATCCTTATAGTATCTAAATCCAATTCTTTATCACACCATAGATTCTCCCTAAATTTAAATGTAATGATATTTTTAATATTATTAGTATTCTCTAAAGTCACTTCTTCATTTATTCCTCAATGATTTACCCCTCTCTCAGCATCCATATGTCATCCTTACTTGAGTTGTTGGTGTTTTTGGCTAGAGTTTGAAACAATGTGAGCCTCTTGTCATCCATATTGTTTATCTTATTCTTATAAATTGAGTACCTAATCATAGTCATGTTCTCAATTGGGGAAAGGTTCATGAGGATAAGCTAGGATGTATTGCCTTAAATTTTGAAATTATAAGTTTTAAAATTATTTTGTATCCGTTAATATTTTAATGTTATTAGTATTCTCCAAAATCATTTCTTCATTTATTACTCAATGATTTAACCCAAACTTAGCATCATTATGTCATCCCTAGTTGAATTTTTGGTGGTTTTGATTGGAGTTTGAAACAATTTTGGGAGCCTCTTGTCATCCATGTTGTTTATCTTATCCATGTGCATTGAGTACCTAATCATACCCATGTTTTGAATGGGGCAAAGGATCACTTCAATGAGGAGGATAAGTTAAGATGTATTGTCTTTAATTTTGAAATGATAAGTTATAAAATTCTTTTGGATCCATTCTATCCTTTTTTAGGATTCTCTAGAGAACTACTTCACCAAACTTAACATCCATATAAGATAACAAGAGTGACGAGAGTCTTAGAAGCTTTTTTTCTTATTGCATTGTCAAAGATCCACTAATTTACAATTGTGTTCAAGTTCATAATAAAATTTCCACCCTCCAATTTTCTTTATCTCAATATTATAGTTTCAATTGAACTTGTGATGAATATGATTTCAAGGTATTTCTAAATAAACTTCCTCCAAACTATTGTTCTCATATACAAAAATATTGTAAATAATTTTTTTATTTAATTATCATAATTTTCATTTTATCCATATTCATAATAATTCCAAATTTCCTTCAAAATTCTTAATTTCTTGGATCATAAAAACTTCAAATTCCAATTCTTCTCCATAAACAATATAATAACATTAATACATATATTCACATTCCCCAACAACATAATCACATTAATACATAAACAGTATAATGACATTAATACAAATATTCAGATCACCAACGAAAGTAAAAAGTGAGGTCATTTGAGATCTTCTTGCATGTGCAGCAAATTCTCTAATAAATCATCTTAACCATATAAATAAGTACCCGTATTTAATTTCGACTTTGTGGATTATCTCAAGGCAGTGTGATAAATGATCATGATAGTGTTTGGCATAAATGTTCATCATATTGTTATTTATTTTCATCTTATTTTTATTGGATTATCATTTAAATCGATTTAAATTTTAATTTTAAAAAAAATATAATGATAATAATAATGATAATGATAATGATAATGATGTATAATTTTAATATTTGTAAATTTTTTATATTTTAATAATAATAATATTTATAATGAAGAGTAATTTCTACGACGTAATGAACATTGTATTTGAAAATATAGAAAGCATGAAATTATAAAAAAATAGGAGCGGAGCTGTTTATAATGGTAACAATTTCACTTGGATAATTATTTTTTTGGGAATTTGGTTTTGTTTGTTTTTTTTATAATTTAAATTATGATTGTGTGCACAATTTTATGGAGTTATAAATAAAATTGGTTAGAAATATATATATCATAATAGTACACACATCAAATCTTAATATTTATGAAATTTTCATTAAAAAAACATATATATGTGAGTGTCATAATAGTACACACATCAAATCTCAATATTTATAAAAATTTTATTTCTAAGTAAGTGTGTCAAACTCATTTTAATTAATGTGTAATTTTTTATTGGTGCAAATAATGGTATGTGTTACATGTTATGGATGCATTGGATTAACGGCTTTTAGGACGAGCGGGACCGTGGATGCTGGCAAGTTAGTGTAACTAAGTAAATACAACTACCATTAATTACAGGTTCATGCAGCTACTTACCATGCCTACGTTGCTACTATAGGTGCTTCGTGTACTTATGTTGTTGAAGAAGCTCCTACCTCTCCTTCCTTTGGTCTACCTAACTTCTTGCCAGCTCCGAACCAACCAATAAGTCTCCATTTGTTGGGAACCTGGGTTGGGGTTTTCTACTTCCTCTTGGCTAGCCCTGGTAATTGCCTCCTTAAGCTTTCCCCCATGTCGAACGACAGTGAGGTATTGATTGTTGCCGAAGCCTGTAGCTGGAATATATTAGTTGGAAGCTGGAAGCTGGATAGAGATATTTTACCGAACTAATAGAGGTATACCCATGGGTAATGGTGAATAAGCACACTAGCAATCAGAAGGAAACTGCATAAAAGAGCATGGTTGATTGTTGTCTATTTACCTGCAGACGACTATTACAAAATATTATGAGTTGAAGTAGTCCTATAAAGTTGTTGAAATTGTTGAAGCCACTCCAAGAAGCACCAAAGTATAAGGAGAGAGAGAGAAGAGAACGATCAGTTAGACTACTGTCAATCTTGATGCTTTGCATAATTAATGTGTAACTTTTGAAAATAATTTCCAAAAATTTGCTGAAAATTTTTAACCATCACATTTTATTTTATGATTTTTTTTGGGTTATAATATTATATATATATATAATATTTCACATTAAAATATCATATATATATATAAAATATATATATATATATATATATGATATTTAAATGTGAAATTTATATATATATATATATATAATATATATATATAATATTTACTTAATATAAAAAAACATTTAAAATTATTGTCACTTCTTAAATATAATATTCTTGAGTTATAATGAGAATTTTTTAACAAAATCTATTTTAAGCCTTACTATTAGGACTCCAATACTATTCCAACAACTACTAAAAAAATCCAAAAAACACATTTGTGATTTTCTATCACTTCCTATATCAATATAAAGATATTTGTGAAATACAATCTAAGTTCTTCCTATAAACTCTTGCTGCATTTGAGTCTCTTCCTGCACTAATACAACTTCTTTAAATAGATGACCAATATTTGAGTTGAATTATAAGGAAAAAAAAAATTATTAAAATTGTTTTTTAACTTCATAAATTGATTTCTAATTGAAACTGGAAATATAGTCTCAATTTTACATTTATTGTCTCTCTAATCTATCAATAACTTAAAGTCTCCCCATGCTTATAATTATTTTTCTAAAAAAAATTCATAAAAATATAAAATGCCTAAAACTTAACTATTCTTTTATTAACAACATATTTAAAAATAATATAATTTATTGATAAGAAAAAACAATGTCCCTCCATTATAAATATTTATAGCTCTTTGGTATGCCCTTGAGTCGACATGTCTTTTCATAATTAATTATGTGTTCCTTTAATATTATATAAGGTTTTTTTTCAAACATTTTTACCTACCTTTAATAGCTGGTTTGATTTTATGGGCAACTTGTGTAGGAGTCATATAAGGCCTTGAAATATCAAGTTGTCAAATAATGCAAGGTAAAGATTTATAAGCATTTGTAGATGCATTAGTTATTTAAGAATATAGACAACAAACAAAAGACAATTGTTGTGTAAATTTTTGTTATGAATGATTTTAATGCAAAATAGAAATTTCATTGTTTTAACTAAACACTTAGTGAATCTTAACTTTGTGAATTCAACTATAAAAATATCCTTACTTAAAAACTTCAACTATTGTTTTTTGTTTTAATATTTTAAAGTAGAAACCTAAATTCAAAAGTTGAAGAAGATCTAAACTATTATAATGTCGCTTACAAAATGGAACCTTGCAAATCATAAGTTTAAAAAAAAAGATCTTTATGCATGGGCATGACGGAATTTTTATACTTATGCTATCAATTATTTTTTGCATATGAGGCAGGTACTAAGTAGCAACATTGAATATTAGACTTGTTTAGTATCTATTTGTATTATTTATTTACATCAAATTAACACTGTGACAAATCTTTTGAAATTTAGAATGATATGCGTATAGAATAAATAATTTTAAAAAAAACATGTTTTTCATTTTAGACTCTTTTGCTACAACAAAAGTGAGAGACTCTATTATCCCATGGTATTTTGACAATAGAGTAGTCTAACAAGGTCACAAATTTTCCCATAAAATAATGGAAAATTTGGCAATATTTTGATAAAAATCCGGTAGAATTTTTTGGAAATCTGAGTTATAACTATCAAGCTTCAAGATTTTGGGTGCCCCGGGGATTATTGATGGTGTTGAATCCATTTCCACCATCAAAAAATGATTCAAACGTTATAGCAATCATTTTTTTTGAAAAAAACTCTTGATATTCTCTAAAGAAATTTGTTGCCCATGCAAAATTGTGGCCTCAGTAGACAAAGCCTTTGACAATTGACCAAAGTCTGGCTTCACTATGAAGTTGGGGCTAATTGTTCTTATTTTAGCAATGTTTTTGTTTTTTGGAGATTGGGCTTCATCACCTCCTTGTAATATTTTTTGTTGCCCCACAATTTCTCTCACTCTTTCCATTTCAATTCTAACTCTTTATTACTCCACAATTTCTCCTTAAATTTTGATGTAAAAATTATTTTAATAATATCCTTATTTTACAAAATGATCTTCTCCTTTATCCTCCAATGGTCTAGCCAAGACTAAGCACCCTTATGTCATCCCAGCTTAGGCTGAAATGGTTGTTTTAGATAGAGTTAAAAGCAATTTTAGGAAACTTTCTATGTTCTATGTTGTTTAAATTCTTATACTTGTGCTTAGTCATAGTCATGCTCTCAATGGGGAAGGTTTAATTCAACAAGGAGGATAAGATAGAGAGTATTTCCTTAAGGAAATAAAACATTTCCTTTAATCTTGAGATTGTAGATTATAAATTGCTTCTTGATTTGTTCTATCATCCTCCACAATTCTTTAAATGTATTGCAACCCCAAACCTCACATCCATATAAAATAACAGGAATGGGGAAAGTCTAAATGAGGAATTTTTTTTTTTTTAATTTCATCAAAATATATGTTGACTTACAATTGTTTTCATGTCCATAATAAGCTTTCCATCCTCCATTTTTTTTTCTCAGTGTTATAATTCTAGTTGAGCTTGTCATGGATATCACTTACAAGATATTTGTATGAAGGAACTTCTTCCAAGTTGTTTTTATCGTATATGAAAGTATCATATGTTATATTTCTGAATTTGATTATTATGACTTTAGTTTTGTCATTGTTAATAGTCATACCCATCTTGGAGGATTGTTAGTTGCTTCCTTATATTGTAATGATTCTTTGCCAAAATTACAATATCGCCAACATAAAGGAGAAGAGTTATGACTAAACCACTGAGTGTGGGGTCAACACAACCTACATTTTCAAACACTCTTTAAGTTTATCAATATATATACTAAAAAGGGTAGGGGACATGGGATGCCCTTGATTGACTCTAATATTGCTTTTAATTTCTTCTAAACAACTCTCATGATCTTGGATTTAATAATAAAATTCTCATCAAACCTTGTCATAACAACCTTCAACTCAAGAGGAAACATCATCTCTTCTAGCTTCTTTCATAATTGTGTCCTAGACATAGCGTTAAAATATTTTCTAAAGCCAATGAAACAATAGAAGAGATCGATTTTATTATTCCAACATTCCTTTGCAATGACCTTGAGAGTTAACAAGGTGGTCCACAGTTAAATGGTATCTCCTAAAACCAGTTTGGCTCTTAACTCTTTTACCATGGCTTTTTAACCACAAGCTAATCTTATTTTCCAAAATAATTTTGTGCAACTTTGCTAAAACGTGGTTAATCATAATGGTCCTATAATTAGAGGGAATGCTTTTATCCCACACTTGTAAAGATGAGAATAGTGAGACTCTACATCCAAGGCTTAGGGAAGCCTTGTTGCCAAATTAAAGAGTGTGTGTATGTAGGGGATGAAGATAGACCCTCCCATATTAAAAAATTTAACATGATAGCCTTCAATATCCTTGGATTTCCCATTGGGGAGCCAGTTAACTACAAACTCAATGTCTTCTTAATTAAATATTTCATCCTCTATAGGAGCATTCAAAATGGTGTCCTTGAAGTTAGGGGATTCATAAAGGGTTTTATGGTAAGAATTCTAGTTATTCAAGGTAATCAAATTATTCTTATTAGTTTTATGAATTATAATTTTTCTCCAAAACTTTCCAAGATCATATTTAGACATGCACAACAATTGGGCTTGTTTTTTATTTATATAGTATATTTTCTTCCTTTTAATAAGATATTTATACATATTTATCTTATCAAGCTTTAAAAATGATTAGGAGCATCCCTAATTGTTTTTCTAGCAATTTTTACAATCATTATCATACAAAGGGTATATATATATATATATATATGACACCTTTGTAGATTTTATTATGTTGAGTGAGGCACTTTCCACAATATAGTATTAAGTAGAGGTGTCATTCGTTATGCGCTCAATATGCAGTTGAGAGATACCATTTACTAAAAAAAAAAAAAACATATTTCAACATCGACCTCATGTAAATATCTCTCTCATATTTCAATATCAACTTTATATACCAATTGAAAGTAAAAAAGAAATCTTATAGTTAAAACATTTTAATGGTGTGCTACTCAATATGAGGGAGATGTGTAGTTAATTGGTTCTTCACAGACATGTAACATTTAAAAAATTATCAGTAAGAGAAAAATGTTATACTATTACCATAAATAATATATTTTAATATCATCCATAAATAAATTATTGTCCACCTATAAGAGATTATTTGGAGGGGGGGAGGGCTCGACAGTTGGAACCCAAGCCATCACAATCCTCTTTTTCATGTTGCCTTGACCTATTTTTCTGTCACCTATGAGTCCTGCTTGCCTTTCCAGTTACCTATCACTGTCGTCAATGGAGGTTTTGTGTTTTTTCCTAGAGATGGGGTTATTGCAATCTCATCTACTCGCATTGTCGTTGGAGGAGGTTTTTCATTTTCCTAGAGTTGGGATTGTTGCTTCTGCCTCTTGTTGCTAGTCTTGTTCATGGCTCAGATATTTTTGGGATTGTCAATGTCGCTTCCCTATTATGTTGTGGTGTCTCTGGGTCAGTCTGCTTTCACCATTCATTCTCGATCATCATCGTTGGTGCCCCCCTCTCTAGTGGTGTTATGTTTTTGCACACCTGATTCTGTTGCAAGTTTTTTAAATGAAGCTAGGGTTTGTCGCCTTGCCTTTTTAATGTTTTGTTGCTTGTTTTCAAGGATTATTATGTGGGTTCGTATGGTTGTCTGAACTCTATTTTGTTATATGGTGGATTGTTTCTAAGTCTTTTATGTCTCTGGGGGTTTCAATCTTACAGTTGGCCCATTTAGATCCATTGGATTCTAGGGTTTTGTTTTTGTTGGGTTAATGTGTGGGCCTCTAGGGTCCTTTTAGTATTATTATAGTTTTCTTTGCTAGGGAAACTCGTTTTTTTGTGCCATGCGCACTTTTTTCAGCAATGACATGAGGTGGTTTTTTCTCGAATGCATTTAGCATATACAAAATGAGATTTTGTTCTTTCTTTTGGAAAAATAAAAGTATGGGTGTCTTTTTCTCTGGAAAAAGGTAAGAGATTACTTGGATTTCCTAATAATTTTAATTTTAGGCTTAAAAAGAATTAAGAGAATCATTCTAACATCACCATATTTTTTATGACTTAAAAGGTTAGGAAGGTCATTATTGTGACAAATATTTTGAAATTGTAATCTAATCTTGAGTATATGTAGGCACTCTAAGAAAAATAAATTTCATCTTCAACCTTCCTATATATGAACATTTCTTTTATATGGCAATGTTTAGGGAACACCATGTTTCATTATGGAGCTCTTGAAAGTATGTCCCTCTTTTAGCAATGTGAAGTCAAAACAAAGAGATGCTTTTAATCTTCTAGATTAGGGTCTGCCACCTCCTTATAGTATTCAAATCCAATATTTTATCACACCATATATTCTCCCTAAATTTAAATGTAATGATATTTTTAATATTATTAGTATTCTCTAAAATCACTCATTCATTTATTCCTCAATGATTTACCTCGCACTCAACATCCTTATGCCATCCTTACTTGAGTTGTTGGTGGTTTTGACTAGAGTTTGAAACAATTTTTGGGAGCCTCTTATCATCCATATTGTTTATATTATTCTTGTAAATTGAGTACCTAATCATAGCCATGTTCTCAATGGGGGAAAGGCATGTTTCAATGAGGAGGATAAGCTAGGATGTATTGCCTTTAATTTTGAAATTATAAGTTTTAAAATTATTTGTGTATCCATTAATATTTTAAAGTTATTAGTATTCTCCAAAATCACCCCTTCCTTTATTCCTCAATGATTTAACCCAAACATAACATCCTTATGCCATCCCTACTTGAGTAGGTGGTTTTGACTAGAGTTTGAAACAATTTTTGGCAGCCTCTTTGCATCCATGTTGTTTTTTAATTCTTGTGCATTGATTACCTAATCATAGCCATGTTTTGAAAGGGGAAAATGATCACTTAAATGAGAAGGATAAACTAAGATGTATTTCCTTTAATTTTGAAATTATAAGTTATAAAATTCGTTTGGATCCATTCTATCCTTTTCTAGGATTCTCTAGAGAACTAATTCACAAAACTTCACATCCATATAAGATAACAAGAGTGATGAGAGTCTTAGAGGATTTTTTTTAATCACATTGTCAAAGGTCCACTAATTTACAATTGTCTTGAAGTTTATAATAAGATTTCCACCCTCCATTTTTCTTTTTCTCAATGATATAGTTTCAATTAAACTTGTGATGAATATCGATTTCAAGATATTTCTATGAAGGGAATTCCTCTAAGCTATTGTTGTCATATACAAAAGTATCGTAGGTGACTTTGTTGTATTTAATTATCATAACCTTCATTTTGTCAGTGTTCATAGTGATACCCATGCTAGAGAAGTTTTCCTTGGGGATTATTAGTTTCTTACCGAGATCATAGGTAATCCTTCCCAATAGAATAATATTGTCAAAATAAAATGGCTTTCTAGACACATGTTGATCTTGTTTTCCAAAATAATTATGTATAGCTTGGATAAAATGGGGTTAATCATAATGGTCCTATGACTAGAGGTATTTTCCATTTTTTAAAATAGGTACAATGAGGCTTTGAGTCTGAGGTTTAGGGAATCCTTGTTTGACTACTAAATTAAATAACTTGTTTGTGAGGGATGAGTATAGCCCCTCCAATTGCTAAGATTTGAGCTTGATAGCCTTTGATGACCTTATGTCTCCCTTTTGCAAGTCACTTAACCCCAAACTCTAGTTCTTTTATATAAAAAACTTCATCCTCTATAAAAATGATTGGAATGTTGTGCACAACATTAGGGGATTTGTAAATATTTTTTGTGCAAAAGCATCCAACCTCCAAGTCAAATACCTTTGACTAATACCTAGGGGTCTTTAATTTACTAAGGGAGTTGGTTCCCTAATTGTTAATTGTTTGTAATTTTCTATGTTCTTAGGAATTATATAAATAATTTAATGTTGATGTAATTGGTATGGAATGCGTTCTTCTTTTGAGAAGAAGTCTCAAGAGGTTGAGTGAGTTAGATATATCTTAGAGTTAGTTAGATTACTGAGAGGATTTTGTGGATATAGAGGATTCTTGGGGGCTTATTACGTGAGTGAATTATAGATCTGAACTAATTCTAGTTCAGGATTCTTTTGTATATTTTGTAATCCATAAGGCATTCAAGAGAAGCAATCAGAGGGAGGAGAGAGAGTTGAGAGGATTGAAGGCCAAGTAAGCCCACAGGGCCAAGAAGGGTCGATTCAATTTAAATCTGGAAAGAGGAGGCTTGTTGTAAATATTGTGTGTGTATTTATTAATAGAGGATATCTTTGTTCAAGTGTTGGATCTATATATTGAATCCATGTTTGCATCTTGTAAGTGTTTCTCATTTATATTAATCTATCTTTGTATTCATAGTAAGATAATTGTGTTGTAGACATGCTATAGTGAAGCCTAGGAGGGAGAGTGATTTATAGAAATAATGCAAGAATGCATACAGGGTTTAAAGCCTTTTTAATTAGCGGAGATCAATTGTTGATCATTGATCAACGAACCAAATTAATGATCCAATTTAATTATAGTTTTGGAGATAAAAGGCATAATGGAAGAGTGGAAAATACTTAGGGTCAGAAGGAATCCATAGAGAGGAGTGTATGGAAGTCTAGAGTGATTCTTGTGTAAGAGAAGTGCAACAAAATCCGAGAACATAATGAAGAAAGGAGTGGAAGACTTGATTTATTTGGAGCCACAAAATCCAATCACATAATGGAGGTCGAAGAAACAAAACTCAAGGTTTTTGTCGGAATAATCTCATCAAAAGATGTCGTTGAGGTGATGTGTGCTAGGAAGTATTTCCCAGAAGAACAAAGGATAAGCACACAGAAGATCGTCGGGATGATTAGGCACCAAATAAACATGGCAGTGAGTTAAGATGGAAAACGTTGGGATGACCTGGAACGAGTGTAATTGGATGTGATACCAACAAAGGGCCCATGAAGGAGCATTGACTCCACCCAGAAGCTTAACATAGTAGAGGAGGTCAAAGGTGAGGGACATTATTTAATAAAGGTCGGGATCCATTGATGGCATAAAATATTCATGTTTTTAGGGTTTTATCTCCCAAGGAGGTTTAAAAGTGTGCAATGAAACGAAGTACCGAGGTGACTCACTGTGAGGTTTACATGTAGCATCGATGACTTGGACCGAGTCGAGGAGAAGTAGAGCCAATGATTTGGACATGTGATACTAACAAGAAACTACATGGATGAGGCCTGAAAACTTTTAAAAAGGACCAAGGACAATATCTACATTAGATAGAACTCAAGAGTTGCACCTCACAATAAATTTCCCATCTGAATTTTCTCTCCCATGGGATTTGATTACACAAATTGTTGGATGGGTCAGGATGATGTTAGTGATGGGCCTTATTAAAAGGTACATAACAAGGCCCATTTGGCCATCCTTCAACACATATTTACCTTTTTCCTCTCATTATATAATATCTTTTTGACTATATTGTGTTTATTAGGAAGACTAAAGAATGTTTATCATATCCATAACACCCTCCTCCCACATCTACCCAAGCAACCATGCCAATTGGGTAAACATGAGATGAGAAGCTACTATGATTAGATTCGACCTCCGAGGTGACCTTAAGGAACTAGAATCGACGAAACATCACAAACAATCATCCAACATCATCCACAGAACCTTCAGGAGACAGGTCAGCCATTCAGACAGCCTGTCCCTGGGTCCTACTATTGTTTGAGAAACTTAGGGAAGAGTAACGCTCCCCAGACACTTCCCAGGAAACTTATAATGCTCCCCAGACATTTCCAAGGCACGTTATAACACTCCCTAGACATTGCCTAGGTGAGTTAGTCTCTAAATTAACGCTCTGTTTGCTAGCACTTTGGGATTTAAGCCACCTTTTTTGGCCCAGAGCCCAGGACACTACCTAGAATGCAATGATCACTTAAAATTGGTAAGAACACAAGGAAACAAGGATGCAAAAAGAAATAAACTGAACAAGACCATAACCAGACCCCTACTAGCTATGACAGACATTTCATCAAACATATCATCAACATGTAACCTACAAGTGTAAACAACAGACTTAAGTGTAGGGATCTCATACTTATCTGAGGATCGCAATGAACTATTATTTCCTCATGTCATTTGCTACCTTATCATTTATTAGATCATAGATACATTATCCATTCAGATACAAGTAAAAACATGTTGAGAGTCATACATAACTGTTGTCACAAAAGGAACATATAACCAGCATAATAGGAATAGAAATTCAATGGACATATCAACCATCAAAATCCATATATACATCAGTACATTTACACATGAAAATCAAAGGAATGAATTTCTCATTAATAAATGTAATGAGCCAATCGGTGATGGGACTACCACGTTCCATCGGACCATAGATTGGTTGAGCCAAGTCTCTCCTCAGCCAATCACCCTCATGCCATATTCCAAATATGAATGTGGGAATCATAGAACACATCAAAAAACACCAATCAATGTGGATGCCACCGTATTTCTTTGCCTACACGGTGAGGAATTTGAGTGCCTCCTAGTCTCTCAGGATTTACCGTGCATCCGCAGTCCAATCTAGGGATCACTAGGCCCTACACCAAGACATACTCTCCAGGCTTTGTCGTGCATTCCATCCCAGAATCACTAGGCCCAACGAAGAGGAAATCCACCTGTTGGCTTTACGATATATCCTACCATTCACCGGTAAGGATTCCTAGGCCCACTAAGGCACACAAATTGGCTTTACTGCAACCCACAATCTGGTTCAGAGGTTACTAGGCCATTGGCTTTATGCATCCTCAGTCTGGTTCACAGACCACTACCACCATGTGTTTGTCAATTCTAAGATCCACCCTACCCAGCTTCGAATCCAATCCAGCCATACCACACAAACTGCATAAGAGAACCCATCTCATCAAAGCTATCAGGAAATGGCAAGGCTAGGTTGAAAATATTGTCACACTTGGAAAAACCCATGCCATGGTAGAAAATAAATACATGCAATCCCATGCATGTTAAATCTAGCAAGGAAAATACACATGAAAGTTGATACCTACAACGAAGCGTGTTGTAGCTGCTTGATCTTGCCTTTCCCTGCTTGATCTTTTCTTCCTCTTGCCTTCTTTTCCTTTCTTGCTCCAATGCCAAAGTGCTCCAAGAAAAATATGTGTCCAAGAGTGAGAGAGAGAGAGAATAATGAGAGAGATCCAAAGCTAAACTGACAAAAGGTTACAAACTAATCCTCAGAAGCCTTTTTATGAATGAAGCCTTTATTTTCTTCATTTTCCAAATGAACACCCCCTAGGATGTATTGCCCAGCATTTAGCTTGGAATAAGTGTCCCAGTCATCCGTGGTTATTGTTTTTAACATTTATTACATGGAATTTTCACCAGGGCTGTTACAGAACCCTCCCCCTTGGGGGACACCGTCCTCGGTGTTCAATCACACATATACCTCAGTAGCATGCCGAAAGAATACATACTGCTTATGGATATTTATAACACAACTCAATGCACTATGTGCAATGAAATATATTCACAAGACATAACATCATGACAACATGACAACATACCGCATAGTGGAGCTTTATATCACATCTCATTACAGTATTTACAATGATCACCTTGTTGAGTTACAACTTATATAACATCATGATAACATAATAACATGACACCTAGACCACATAATGGAGCTTTATAAGACAACTCTTTACGGTATTTACATCCCTACACAGGTGTATATATAGCAACATCATCGAAATATAGATACCAAAATATATGCCAAATCATATACCAAAACATATATCAAACATCTACTAACATCATATCTGAGCATATATATCAAAACATCATAAAGCATATATCGATCACCATAAATCATATACTAAACCAACATAAAGTAAATACTAAACCACTATGAAGCATATACCAAGCCATCATAAGAAAATACTAAACCACCATAAGAAATCACCAAACCACTATATCAAAGTTTCTTTGCCTCAACCAAAAAACAAGGAAGGATACATGGCCCACATCTAATCTGCCATCTCCCATGTAGCTTCATCAAGCCCAAAGTGCTTCCATTGCACTTTAACTTGCTTTGTTGCTCGGTTCCAAAGCATGAGCACCTTTTTCTGCAATATACAATGAGGCTCCAGCTGGAATTCTCCATCTGGTTCCACCTGCAATACAGACCAGTCAATCACATGATCAAAATCCTTAACATACTTCTTAAGCAAAGATACATGGAAAACATCGTGTACTTTCACTGTCGGAGGTAGTGGAAGTCGATAGGATAATGGCACAATCCGCTCAATGATACTAAAGGGTCCGCAAAACCGTGGTGCCAACTTGGCACATGAGCCAATCCACAAGGATATCTTCTTCAATTTGATGCGCAAGTACGCCTATTCCCCAACCTGAAACTCCTTGAAAAACATGTTCCTATCAGCATAGCTCTTCTTCCTATCATGTGTTTCCTTAACATTTTTCTTTATCACTTGCATCTCATGTTCCATGTGACTCTGCCAACATATCTGGTCCAATCAATACTTTGCTAACTAGATCACTCCAACTAATGGGAGTGTTACAACTCCACCCATACAATTCCTCAAAGGGACTCATCCTCAGTGACTCCTAATAACCATTTTTGTATGCAAACTCAACAAAAGGGAGATACTCTTCCCACTTCCTCTTCTGATGCATCACATACATCCTCAACATGTCCTCCAATATCTTGCTGACCCTCTGTCTGTCTGTATGTCTGCGTATGATAATTTGTGTTGAAGGCCAACTCTATGCTCAAACCTGCAAATAACTCTTCCAAAAATTGGAACTGAACTTCATATCCCTGTCTGACATAATCTTCTTCGGAACACCATGTAGTTTAACCACATCTCGGATGAATACTTGTGCCACATCACTAGCTGAGAACGTAGACTTCGCTGGAACAAAGTGTGCAGCCTTTGTTAACCTCTCCATGATGACCATGATGGAATCATGTTGCTTCAATGTCTTCGGCAACCCTATGATGAAATCCATGGAATTGACCTCCCATTTCCACTTGGGAATAGCGATCGATTGTAGCATTCCACCTAGATGTCTACACTCTACTTTCACTCACTAACAGTCAAAACATATTGCCACAAACTCTGCTACATCCCTTTGCAGATTCAGCCAATAGTAATATCTCTTCACTACTGTGAGTGTCTTATGATAATCTGGGTGAGCTGAATACGATTTCGCGTGAAATTCCCTCAATATCACCTTCTTGAGTTCATTTTTATGTGGTACATATATCCTATCTCGAAACCTAACCAACCCAACTGTTGGAAGGTAATGATCCAAGTCTTGTGCACCTGCACCTATACTTTATTGCACCCTATGCTCAATCTCCATATATATGACATCTTGTTGTCTTCTTCACAAGATCTTGTCTTGTAAATATGTCCCATAGGAGCTCATAGCTTCCAAGTGATGTACCTGTATCTGTCTGCTGATAGCATCTGCCACCCTATTCTCTTTACCCTTGATGTACCTGATCTCAAATTCAAACTCACTGATCGTGGCCAACCATCTAGCCTTCCTTCCATTCAGATTCGACTAGTCAAACAAGTACCTCACCCCAATGTGATTTCTCATAAGCACAAACCGCATTCCAAGAAGATAGTGCCTCCACATCTTCAGTGCATGTATAATCATTACTAAATCAATATCATGTGTCGGGTAGTTCTGCTTGTGCTCATTCAGTTTTTGGAACTCAAAACAGAGCACCTATCCATCTTGCATAAGGACTCCACTAATTCCTCTCTTGCAAGCATCTGTACATACTACAAACTCTTTGTCCGGATCTACCATATGTAGCATTGGTGCATGTGTCAACAACTACTTAAGTTTCTCAAAGAAAGCCTCACACTCTTCAGTCCATTCGAACTTATTACCTTTCCTCTGCAATGATGTGATAGGATAAGAAATCTGTGAGAAGTTATGATGAACCTCCTATAATATCCTGCCAAACCCATGAAAGATCTCACCCCATCCACACTCTTAGGAGCCACCCACTCCATGATGGCCCTTATCTTCTCTGGATCTACTGCAATTTCCTCCTTGGAGACAACATGACCCAAGTAGTGTACCCCAGTCTAAAATAAGCTACATTTGATGAGATTAGCATACAACTAATGCTCTCTAAACAACCTCGATACAGCTGCTAAGTGCTTGGTATGCTCTTCCTCATTTTTAGAATATACCAGTATATTGTCAATGAACACAATAACAAACTTATCCAAATATGGACGCAACACACTATTCATCAAACACATGAATGTAGCTGGAGCATTAGTTAAGCCAAATGGAACAACAACAAACTCATAATGCCCATACATGGTCCTGAATTCAGTCTTGTCTATGTCTTCCTCTTTGATGCATACTTGATGGTATCTATATCTCAGATCAGTCTTCGAGGACATTGCTGCTCCCTTTAGCTGATCGAACAAGTCATAAATCCTCAGCAAAGGGTATTTGTTCTTGATAGTCACTTTGTTCAACTGCCTGTAGTCAATACATAATCTGGGGGTACCATCTTTCTTTCTCAAGAACAAGACTGGTGCGCCCTAAGGTGATACACTTGGCCTAATGTACCCCTTGTCCAACATCTCCTTTAGTTGCAACTTTAACTCAACTAACTCAAGTGTGCTCATCTTGTAAGGTGCTTTCGATGTTGTAGCTACCCCTGGTACTAACTCAATCGAAAATTCTACCTCCTTGTGAGGTGGAAACTCTGTAATTTCCTTAGGAAATACATCCTTGAACTACTGCAACACTGGGTACCTATTCAACACATCTGCATCCTTGGTTTCCTTTTTCTTATCACTAGAAATGTGTACTACAAATAACTTGCACCCTTTCCCGTGGCTACACTTTGTTTGCATAGTTGTCACCATCCTAACTGATGTGGCTTTCTTCTTACCTTGCAAAACTCTTGGTTCCCCATTGTCATCAACACACTCAGTAGATTTGTCATAACAACCAACCTTGGTTCTATGAAGATACAACCAATCCATGCCCAATAAAATATTGTATGAACCCAATGGAAATACATTCAAATGCGTTGTTGTAGGCATACCATTCAAATCGAATGCGCAAGCTCTTACCTAATGATGAACTCGCTTCTTCGTACTTGTAGCCAACTGCACTACTAAGACTCTGCATGCAACTCCTTATTCAACCCACACTTATCCACCAAGTTAGGACTAGCATATATATAATTATATCTAGGGTTAATCAAAATAGAAATAACTTGATCACGAAGCTTATTATCCATCTCAATGATAGATGCCTGATGTTTTGCTTTCCCATTATCCACTACTGCATAGATACGTGGAATACTTTGGCCAACATCCCCAACATTTTGCGCCTCCTGTGCATATATCTTAGGCCTTCCACCCTGATGCTACGAACAATCTCTCATAAGGTGTTCTTCACCACATGTCCAACACTCCAACCGACCAGTGCCCTCACCTCTATGCTTTTGCTGCTGTTGTGGCCCGTATCCCTGTCTAGCTGCATTAAATCTCTTTTGTGGTACCACATTTTCTTTCCCATCTGCATGTTCATCTCTTGTCCTCTTAGGCTACCATTTACCTCTACCTTTGTCTTTTCCTTTCCATCCATACTGAGATTCATGCTTACGCTTTGATTGCTCATATCAATGCTTCAGTTTCCCAATGACTTCCTCAAGTGACCGAGGCTCGTCATACTCAATTTGATCTCTAAATGCTAATGGAAAACCACTGACAAATCTCTCAACCTTATCCTTCTCATCAGTAATATACGGTACATACCTCAATAACTCAAGAAACTTGGTCATATACTCTTCGTTTGTCATTGACCCCATCTTTAATCCATAGAGCTCTTGAGCCTTGCTGTCGTAGTATCTTTTTGACAAGTACTTCTTCCTGAAAAACCTCTTGAATTCCCGCCAACTCAAGTCATATGTCTTTATGTCTCTAACCCACTTAACATCTTCCCAATAGATGTTTGCTTTACCTTTCAAGCTAAATATAGCTATCCAGGCCTTCATGTTATTTGTGTACTCATGTAACTCAAAGAATTTGTTAACATCTCCATCAAAAGTAGGTGGTTTTGCTTTATTGAATTCATCTAGCAAGTACCCCCTATCATTCCTCATGTAAGGATGATAGCGATGATGATCATGATGTGTATTAGAACCAAAAATAGAATAGTACTTGTACTCATCGCCCCTCCTTTCTAGAGTGTCCAACAACCTACCATCTCTCATCATATCAGATCTATCCGACCTGTGTCTACTGGGAGATATACTGCCATATGCTCCATTAGTTCCATCCTCATGTGCATGGCTGATCTAAAGTGGCCCTTATCGCTGCAAGTTTGACAAACTATGAAGAAGTATTACATTAACCTTTGCTTGCTTCTATTGTGCCTATATGATCTGGTCATTATCTGCCTTACAACTCCTTATCTCTTCCTTCAAGCTCCTCAGTGTATCGGCCAAATTAGAAGTATGCCCCGCACCACATAGCTCATCTAATGCATAGGGAGAGTCTACGTAGTCTACCACCTTTCCAGCCATTTGATCTCTTTCTTCCTGCAATGCATAATATGTCAAATAAACCAAATCACAATAAATCAACATACCTTAGTATATCTCGGGGAGGATACCTTGTCTGCAAGATCACCAAATCAGCGTGATACATGTATAACATAATCATAATAGCATATAGACATTTGCAAATAAATGTATCAACATATAAACATCACTCTATTTAGGGTCTAGTCATTGATGCAAGGCCATATCAACAATGCATGTTATGACCTCATGAATGACAAAAACCATTACTCCACTATACACATTGCCACATGCAATCAACAACATGCATAAGAAATGTCAAATCAATTACACCTATTCATAAATGGATGTAGTCAAACATAACCAATTAGTTCCTGTAATCAACCTACAAGACTGATGCATGTAATCAAAATATTCAAAATGTAATCTATCATACAAGGATGTAAGTAGGTAACATAAAATCAACATGTAAGTGACAATTAACCATATACAGTGAGTCAAATACTTATTTCAAATACATTTCATGAAATCAAATCAAATTATCCATGATAACCATGCTAAAACCCTAATCTATCATCAAGAAAATGAAACCAGTATGTAAGTGTAAGAGACACACATGAAACTGACATGCATGCATGACCAACACACATTCAAACCATTCAGTCCGAGAGTTGAACCATGCTCTAATACCACTCTATAACACCCTCCTCCCACATCTACCCAAGCAACCATGCCAATTGGGGTAAACATGAGACAAGAGGCTACTATGATCAGATTCGACCTCCTAGGTGACCTTAAGGAAGTGGAATCGACAAAACATCAAACACAGTCATCCAACATCATCCACATAACCTTAAGGAGACAAGTCAGCCACTCAGACAGCCTATCCCTTGGTCTTACTGCTATTTGAGAAACTTAGGGCAGAGTAACGCTCCCCAGACACTGCCAAGGCACATTATAACACTCCCTGGACACTGCCCAAGAGAGTTAAACAGTCCCCAGACACTTCCCAGGCGAGTTAGTCTCTAAACTCATGCTTAGTTTGGTAGCATTCCAGGATTTGAGCCACCTTTTTCATCCCAGATCCCACGACACTGCCCAGAATGGAATGATCACTTAAAATTGGTAAGAACACAAGGAAACAAGGATGCAAAAGCAATAAGTTGAACAAGACCATAACCAGACCCCTACTAGCCATGACAGGAATTTCGTACAACATATCATCAACATGTAACCTACAGGTGTAAAAAACATAATAAAGTGTAGGGAGCTCATACTTATCTTAGAATCACCATGAACCATTATTTCCTCATGTCATTTACTGCCTTATCATTTATTAGATCATAAATACATTATCCAGTCAAATACAAGTAAAAACATGTTGACAACCATACATAGTTGATGTCACAAAAGTTACGTATAACCAGCATAATAGGAACATAAATACAATGGACATATCATCCATCAAAATCCATATATACATCAATACATTTGCACATGAAAATCAAGGGAATGAATTTCTCATTAACAAATGCAATGAACCAACTGGTGATGGGACTACCACGTTCTACTCGACCGATGAATGAGCCAAGTCTCTCCTTAGCCAACCACCCCCGTGCCATATTCCAAGCATGAATGTGAGACTCATACAATACATCAAAAAACACCAATAAATGTGGATTCCACTAGAGTTCTCGGCCTACAATGTGAGGAATTTGAGTGCCTCCTAGTCTCTCAGGCTTTACCGTGCATCTGCAATCTGATACAGGAATCACTAGGCCCTACACCGAGACATACTCTCTAGGATTTATCGTTCATTCCATCTCAGAATCACTAGGCGCAACGGAGAGGAAATCCACCTCTTGGCTTTAATATATATCCCACCATTCACCAGCAAGGATTTCTAGGCCCATCAAGGCACACAATCTAGCTTTACCGCAACCCATAGTCTGGTTCAGGGGTTAATAGGCCAATGGCTTTGTGCATCATCAGTCTGGTTTAGGGACCACTACCACCATGTGTTTTTCAATTAGGAGATCCACCCCACTCAACTTCAAATCCAATCCAGCCATCCTAGACAAACTGCATGAGAGAACCCATCTCATCAAAGCTATTAGGAAATTGCAAGGCTAGGTAGAAAATATTGTCACACCTGAAAAAAAACCCATGCTATGGTAGAAAAGAAACACATGCAATCCAATGCATGTCAAATATAGCAAGGAAAATACACATGCAAGTTGATACCTGCAATGAAGCATGTTGTAGTTTCTTGATCCTGCCTTTCTCTACTTGATCTTTGCTTCCTCTTGCCTTCTTTGCCTTTCTTGCTCAAATGCCAAAGTGCTCCAAGAAAACTCGAAGTGTCCAAGAGCATGATAGAGAGAGAGAATAATGAGAGAGCTCCAAAGCTAAATTGACAAAAGGTTACCAACTGATCCTCAGAAGCCTTTTTATGAACGAGGCCTCTATTTTCTTCATTTTCCTCCTCACATGCAACCTATGACCTTTAACCTCCTTTTTCTCCTAATTTCCATTATTTTCATACGGAAATGTGCCAAAATTCCTTTTAATGCCTTAGTCACTGCCTTTACCAATTTCCTTAGCCATAAACAACCAAATGAACACCCCATACGATGACTTGCCCAACATTAAGCTTGGAATAAGTGTCCCAGTCATTTGTGGTTATTATTTTTAACATTTATTACATGGAATTTTCACCAGGGTTTTTACAATATCTTATGGCCTAACATGATTAATGCGTAGGAAGAGAGTGCATTTACTATGCAAAAATATGTTGGAGGTAGTTGGATAAGATGTAGGAGGCTTGTCTTCTACATTTGCTCACCTACAACTCGATTTTCTCCCTATATGTACTCACCCACAATTTGAGGATCTACTAATAGATGATGCACTCAAAGATTGCAACGATCTCATGGAGATAGATCCACCTTTTTAGGGATTTTGGAGGGAAGAAACCCTCTTTCCAAGGAGGCTTCCCCTAAGTCATTTTTGTATAAATAAGGAAGCCCAAGAGCTCAATATGATTCCAACTTTTGGAGAAAATAGACACTACTAAAAGTTAGGATCTTGCACTTTTCATTTTCATTCTGTTCATCGTGTACTTGAGTATTATTTTATATTAATGAGAAGCCTTTTTTAATCTCAAATATGAGTTTTATTTAGATATTTGAGTCCCCTTGGGTTAGGGCCCAACCCATTCGCTCTAGTATCTCTCCTTTGTGTATTTTATCTTGCATTTTCTTTCATGTATCTAGCTAGCAGTATTTCTTTTCCCTTATAGTAGGATTTGTTTATGAGAAATTTTATTGTGAACGTCTATCAATCACCTCTCTTGTGGGAAGTGTTGTTGGAGATATTGTGTTGGAAGGCAAAAAATATATAGCTATTATCTTTTGCAATAGTTATATCTATGAATAGCCTTCGTTTTACATCTTTGTTCTTTACAAATTGATAGTTTGTTTAACAGTTTCTTTCAAGCACAGGAAGCATAATATCTTGTGGTTGTAGGTCCTATGTAGACTACAATGAAGATTAAATTTTAATGCAATAATCAGATCTTGAATAAAATTCAACTTGACCTTTCCTTGTTATTTCAATTTTCTGCAATTTGCATTGTTACCATGCTCTAGATGTTTAGCAAGATTGAGTAACTTTTGTTGTGTGTGGGTCCTACTATTGGATTGCAGGGTGTAGCACTGTAATTTAAAATCCTCATCATACCATCTACTCCTTCCTTATTTACTCAAGAAATTCTTCAAAAACAATGTTCAACAAAAGTCCAATTCTATTGTGTTGAAGGCCACCGTGTGCATTTATCTTTGTGCAAGATGGGCCCTTTAGGGGTACTAAGATTGGAAAGGACCACATCCAACCTTCTTCCACCTTTCCTTACCCTTCCTCACCTTAAAATTACCTTTTTAGCTCTGAGAAATCTCACGTATTCAATCCTGTAGCATCTTGTAGCAATATTGTAGCATCATGTAGCCCCATGTAGAAGCCCTCCAAACTTGACTACAATTGTCCTTAAAACTTGATTTTTGCCTCCTATTCATTCATAATTCCCCTTGGGCCTTGAAACCACAATTGAGGAAGATTAGAGACCACTTAGAACTTGTCCTTTCAACACTGCAATCTATCTTTGCAATTAGGGTTAGTAAAGAAGTTCATGGATTGAATGAAATAGTGATTTACAAGATCACTTTATGAACCAATTAATGGACTCTGTTATTAAGATATAATCTCTTCTAAATGTAGTGATTTAAGATTTATTTCATGATCTTTACTTTATGGAAGGTAGAATAGGTTTTCCTTATTTGTTTTATGCTTTCTAAGCTATGGTTTCCATTTCAAGCACTGTTATTTCTTACACATAGGCTAAGTCTTTCCTTGATGCGAAATTTACATTCTATAAGTAGAGTATCCTTCCCATTTATGAAAGTATAATAGCATTTAAATTTATGAAAGTAGGTTAGCCTTTACATTTCTTCAAAGTAGACTAACATTAACATGTCTACAAATAGATTAACATTTCCATTCATGCAATTAGATTAGAACTTCCTTTTATGCAATCTATTTTCTTGTCAATATAGATTCAGTTAATAGAGTGGTCTCTGTATACCTTGTTTTTGTCCATTGTCTCAAAGAAAGTTGAGTAGAGCTTAGCCTACTGTGCATACAACACTACCACCTCTTAATTTTGTATGAACCTCGGGTTGATAATTAAAGTTGGTAGCCTTGGGAGTTGCAACATTCTTGTTTCAATACTAGGGCTCATTAATTTTTTTTACATCGTTGCTAGGGAAGTGTCCAAGTGTTATGTGGAATTTTTCATCTATGGATAAACACAACTTCCCTAAGTGGGTCGCTACACTTAGAACAATAGATTTAAAGAGTTTAACCTTTTCCTATAGAAGATAAATAAGACAAGGGACCTACTTGTTATCTTTCGCTTCCCTTTGTCTCCTTTGAATAGCTCCCATCGCTTCTTCTCGAGTTGAATCCGCTCGATAAGTACCTGCAATCATAAACAGAGGACAAAAACCAATCAAAGCAAGATATCTATCTACTATAAGCAAATGGAATCGAAAGCATCAACACATATAATCATCATACATAAAGACAAGAATATGGGAAAAGGTGTACACAACTTTATTAAGTAAAAGGAAGAGTTACAACCAAAGAAGTATGATCCCATGTCATTCATCCAGCTTGAGTACCATCCTTCATCACATCAAAAGCATAACAATACTTGCTTATAATCTCAAACCTCAAACCAATAGTATCTTCTTACAAATTTTTCAAAGTCTAGCCGCTGATCACTATGATGAGTGCTCAATTTATAGGGAAATGGAGGTGTTTTTGTCATAAATTGGGCATTGAATGGCTTTCCAATTTGGGAGATAGTTTCTATGGAGGAATGGATGAGAGGATAGGAGGTTATTTGATTCATTCCCTATCCAGTTTTGAGATCATATGAGAGGATAAGAGGTGGGAATCTTTTAGAAAGGTTTAGAATGTAGGAATATTCCTAGAACCCTATGAAGATTTCACTCAATCTCGCCCAGCGTAGGTAAAAGTGGGCCTAGGTGTTCTGCAGAGTAGGCTTGAATGGGCCTAAGTGCTCTGCAGTGCATTTACCCTAACCAAGGCTACGCTGGTCCCTCAAGGAGTCATTTCAAGATGTCTTTAAGCCAGGAAACTCTCAGGAATGATGGCATTCAATGTGATGACTTGTCTAGGGCATGTAGCAACTAAATTAGGGTTTGATGAGCCCTAAAAGTACTGATCTGAATGATGGGAGTGATGTTCCCAAATAGACCTATAATAGTTTCCCCCTGAAGCATGAAGTTGAAAATGATAATGTCGAGTGATATGCTTTACGATGCGATGAGGAGGTTCTGAAGCGGATGGTGACCTACATCAATTACAATACATAATATCATGATATTTTGGATTTTTCATGAATTACTGAGGGAAGGCATACCCATGCTCAGCATATAAACTTTCATTAACAATACATAGATATTTGTCTGCAGATATAGACCCATGATGGAATGTCCATCAGTGTAAAGCCATCGTATAGATGGTTTAGTACTCTCCTTAAATTGCAGCCAGATGGATGAAACTAGATCTAGGGTCTTCTATCTCGTTCAATCGTTTGCTCAAGTACGAGTCTAACCATGTGAATATGTGATCTGAAGTCGAACATGAGAAGACACCGTTTGATTACCAGCCAATGATGTAAGTCGTTAACAGACGCAAGAGAAATCACTGATAATGATAATGATCCTTAAGGTACTGCAGTACATTCTGCATGGTGTGAATGGATGTTTTGATGTCAAACACCACACAGAGTCTTTTGGTCGAAGGTCAGTGATGTCAACTTATCGCCAGAAGCGAGAAACTTTCCATTGATGTATGCAAGCCTCAAGGTATTGGAAGGGTGTTTTTAAGTCAACTTCTTGGAAAATGTGTTGATGTCAACAAGAAGCAACTCATCGCAGGAGGGCCTTGATGTATCCCACATCAACGACACGTAATGAGTGTAATTATTTTTCGAGACGGAATGTGACTGGCGGCACAAGGTTCAGGAATGGTGGTCATGAAAATGAAGGTTTACGAGTATTGCAAAGGATGAATTTTAACTGAGTGACTTCTCTTGAACATGTCGGTGACACTAAATGAATTAGCAACATTGACCCAAAATCAAAGTAATGGATGGTATGATAACCGTCAAGTAGATAACCCAACCCAAGTAGTCATAGAGATGAAATGAAAGTGTCATGTTCAAGAGCGACCTGTTGCCATAAAGTGGTTTACCCCTTTTACCATTTTCCCTAGTCATTGCTGACCAGTACCTCCTTAACTTTTATCAAGCTTGAGGAGGATAACATATGCTTGTTGTATAATTCCACCCTTTGGGTGAATCCATCATTATGTGATGTTTTAACGAGTCTAGCGAAGGTGAAACTCGGTCTTGTCATGATGGACAAGTTTGTCGCTATTTGATGTTTTAATGAGTTTAACGACAATGATAACTCAGTCCTTTTCATGTTCAGAGAGTTTGAAAAGGGACAAAAAAAACTCCACAAGTTCTTTTTCGTAGATTTGTCTCTCAAGTCCGAAAAAGTGTAAAATAATATGAGAGAGAACCTATTAACCATGTTCGATCAATGTATTCCTTTTTCATAAATAATCTATCTCGGTCTAGAAAAGGGTTAAACTTATACTGAGTAGATGTCATTTCCAATCCGTTAATGAGCTGAAAAGGACAAGCACTTGACAATCTTTTCATATTTCGAGAGTCTGAAAAGAGCTTAAAGAGGACTCCAAGGGGGTTCCTTTTTCGATGTTTAATAGAGCTCGAAAAAGAGATAAAAGTATGCTCTATGGTCAAAGGTAAAATTCACGATCATGCATGTCAAATTCACTATATTAGCTGTAAATATGTTTAAAGCAACATAAAACGGATCAAACATACTTGTTTTATTGGTAAAAATAGGTAAAGACTAAATTTTATTCATTTAATGATGATGAAATAAACATAAAACAAGAATTTACCATGCCATTTTCACCATTTGATATTTACTATTCAGTTTTGTGCTCTGAACCAGTTTTTTTACCTCGAACTTCAGCAGTTGATTGCGAGAGATTCTATGGATCATTTCTCGTGTTGTCCAGACCAGGTAGAATATATACCCCTTCTCATTCTTTTCATGTCATTCTTTTGCAGTTTCATGCAATTTTTTTTAGGATTTTAGGGCCCCTGTGGTTAGTATATTTCGCCCTAGGATCAATGCAACCTTCCACATCTAAAACTATGTTGTAGAGCACCCAAACATAAGGGTACCTACTCTACAACACACTGTCTCCTTGCCTGGGCTGCGCTGGGCGAGTTTCACAAATTTGTTTCACATGTTTGGCCCAAAATTTCTCCAGTTTTTTGCATGAAATGGATCCTAACTAAGATTATGGTTTGATTGGATCAGAAAGTCTATTACTTGGCGAGAAAGAGAGCATGAAGAATAATACACGATTGCCCTAAATGATCCAGGTACTGTTGAGGCCCTCAGAAAATGTGGCTTGCTCAAATACTTCAGGTTGTCCGGGATGAGGCAACAATTAGAACCATTGTAGTTCTTAGTTCATACATGGGATCCAACGGATCAAGTTTTTCACATAAGGGAAAAAGTGGTCCCTATTATGATCGATGATCTTTACTTTCTAACTGAGTTGTCGAGACATGGTGCCCCCATTTCTCTTTCAGGATTTTCCCATGGGGGTGAATCGGTGAGGGAATATATTCGACAGTTTTGTTAGCCAGGTACACAGCCTAGCAAGGATGTGAAAAAAAACATCGTGGATGTACGTGGTTTGCCTTTGAGAACAATCATTTTCTAGCAAATGGATCATACATGCAGTATGCGCTTGAGTGTATTGAGCCAATTGTATTCAACTAGTGTGAGGTCGTACTTTCTTTAATGAAAGAGCAGCTGACAAAGATAAAGAGTAGTAAGGCGAAGAATTTTAGTAATGGATCACTCTTAATCACTTTTACCATAGAGAAAATTCCATTGATGCAACCTCAACATGTAACACTAGGTGTAGCTGGTCCTAGAGTTCCACCGATGCAGAGATGGGTCGAATTGATGGCTAGAAAAGTTGTTTAGTCATCAATCACATTTTCTACTGAATTCTTCAGTTGGCTTGATCGACAACACATTGTCATCAAGGAGCATCCATACACAGGGATGGATTTTCGTGGAGATCCATATTAGAGTTTACTAGTGGGCGCTCAATGGGGTGCTATAGGTAAATTGTTTTTGACCAAATGTTTATGATTTTTAAGTTTCTACATGTTTTTGTGTTTTTGATGTTTCCAATACTAAACTAAAATCGTTCTCATGCATATGGATGTTGGTATTTTTCGGCCTATGGGACATCAACAGGAGGCAGGTGGACCAGCACGGAGAAATGTCGGGAGAGCAGTTCTCCAGGATTTTCATTTGACCGAGACACTGCAGAGCTGCGGGATCATGTAGAGGGGTTAACCCTCAGTATTCCAGATGTTCAGATTGAGGAGTTACCTATGAGGCTACAATGCCATACTATTGATGTTCCTATCCATTGGATGAGGCTATTACGCATGATAACTCAGGCTGTGACATGTTATCATGAGCATAACTAGGTCTACCTAGGATGATTTTTGTATGCATTTTGAGTTTTGAGGTCAGATGACCAGACATGTCTTGGACACAAATTTTGTAAAAACTTTAAAACATCTATCTATTTTTTCAGATTTTTTATATAATGGTTATGTGCAATCCTATTCAACTAATGATGTGAATTGAAAATTTACTTTTACATGTGTCGCAAATGTCTGTTTAACACATATTTCTCTAATGAATCAATTAATGTGTTAAAGTTTCTGGAAATATGTTGATATTTAATATACTCAAAATGTCTTTCCAAAAGTTGAACTCTAAGGAACATAAAAAGAATAGTTGCGTTTCAGACAGTATAAACACTTGCAAGTTGTAGTACGACGAGTTGTGTGTCCAACCTAACGATGATTCGGTGAATGCCAAGTGAAATGGCATCAGAGAGAAGTTCGATCAATGCGCTATACTTAGCAATATTGTTCGTAGAACGACTAATAAAAATCCCTTGAAAACTCACTAACTCGCCAATTGGAGCGAAAATAGCCCATGTTGCAGAGGATAGGTTCTGCATACTATGAATAGCACCATTGGCATAACCAACAAATGGTTCCAAAGATTCTGACATCTGCAACAAATGTAAAGCGGATTACTTAACCACATAAACACTCTAAAAGAGACACGGACACATGCACATGCAATTAAAGCATATATACAATGATTTTACTACACTCAATTAAGCATAGTAACATCTGAGATATAGCCCCTTTCGGGGTTGCGATAATGGAATTCCATCATAATCCACCAACTCGTAGGCACATTTTTCCAAAACACGCTTGACAATGTAAGGGCCCATCCATACTAGTTCAAATTTTCCTGCTCCTAGTTTATCAGCTTCCTAATCATAAAGCAAGACCAGGTCTCCTTCCGAGAAAATGTGAGGCTTGACATTTCGGTTATATTGCGCCTTGATTCGTTTCTTGTATGCTTCGTTAGCCGATGTGGCTTCACGACAGGTTTCATCCAAATGGATGAGCTCTAAGAAGCATGCTTCTTCATCAGAAGTGTCGAGTAATAGGTCCATTGTGAGTTTAAGAGATGAAATTTCACATTGTATCGACAAGATTGCCTCCAGACCATACACGAATTGCAAGGGTGTGAATCCAGTTGCATTCCTTATCGAGGTTTGATATTCCCACAAAGCAGAGTATAGGATTAAATGCCAGTTTCGTTTATGAACCCCTATCATTCTTTGAAGCATTTGCTTAAGGACTTTGTTGATGGCCTCAACTTGTCCATTAGCTTGTAGATAATAAGGAGTAGAACTATCATGTGAAATTCCTAACTTGGCAGTTAACTTAGTCATCATGTGATTGTGAAAATGCAACCCATGATCTGTAACTATAATCTGTGGTACACCAAACCAAAAAACCACGTGGTTGAAAAAGAAAAGTGCAGTCGTCTCGCCATTGTTGTTTAATGTAGGCATCGCCTCAACCCATTTTGTGAAATAGTCAACGGTGACTATAATGTACCTATGCCCCCGGACTGAGTGAGGGTTACATGTCATGAAGTCAATGCCCCATTTGGCAAATTGTCCAATAGCGACGACAGGATGCAACGGTGCAAGTGGTAATCTAGCTTTACGGTCATAGATCTGGCATGCATGACAACTTCTGACAGTAATAATGCAATATTTGAATATGGTAGGCCAAAAGTAACCAACAAAAAGAATCCTTTATGCGGTAGCATAACCAGACAAGTGTCCACCACAAGCACCTGAATGGAAATCATTCAAAACTTTCTCGGCTTCCTCATGTGTGAGGCACCTCCGTAAAATCGTATCGATACCACGATGGTAAAGAGTGTCGCCAATGGTTAGATAATCTTTGGCTTGGTATCAGATACGTCACTATTGCGAGTGAGAGGTATCGAGCCATAAAGTTTGGGTCTGGAGATAAATCAGTATATATCCATACCACGGGCCAAATGACAAAATCAGGAATAGAGACTCATCCAGAATTGATGGTTCTGATGTTGAATCAATGGTATTCGAGGGAAGGTTGCAAAGAAGCTCGACGAAAACTAGAGATTTCTTTGATTTGGATTTGATAAATTCCAAATCAAATTCCTGCAGAATGACAATCCATTTTGAGTATTTCCCCCCCAACAATTGACGTGACAAACTATATGGCATAGGGTTGCAATCTGAAATGACAGTGGTCTTTCGGAGCAGGATATAGTGGCGAAATCTCTGTACAACTTGAACAGCAGCCAAAGCTAACTTTTCAACGTAAGAGTACTTAACTTTTGTATCATTGAGATTGCGACTCAAATAATATGTCATATGTTCAATCCCATCTTTTTCTTGGACTAAAACCATTGCAATGGTTGTATCTGCAGCGGCAAGATACATGAAGTAGTCGTTTTGATAATTCGGGGAATACATTAATGACGCTCTAATCAAGGTATCTTTAAGAGCATCAAAGGAAGCTTGCGCAACGTAATCCCAATGGAAGGGTATCCCCTTTTTCAAAAAATGAGTAAATCCTTTAGCCATTTCAACATAATTAGGAATGAACCTCCTCAGAAAGTTAGCCTTCCCTTGGAGTCTTTGTAACTGTTGTAGATTGGAAGTTTCGCTCAGAATCTATTGTATTTATAAAAACGGAATTCGAAAGGAAATCAACAACTGAAGGGTGATTAAGTTGATTTGAAAAATATTCTATGTGATCTGGAATATGGGAATAAGGATGATAATCTTCCCATGGTTCTTCTTCCATCATCATTGATTAGATGATTCTTTCATCAGTAGAAAATATACGTGAAAAAGGATAAGAAGAAGTATCATATTCTAATGAAAGATCTACCCATACAATTGGTGAAGATGGATTTGGGTTCGTCGTGCAAGCCAAAAAGATTGATTGTTATGCAAGCTCAATGGGGCTTAGCGGCATGATTTCATTACTACTATCATCTTCAGAACTATTGGTTATCTTCCTTAAATCAGATGAAGTGGAAGATATCATATTGAAAGTCTCAACTTTTTCCACTTCTGCCATGTTTGATGGTGAAGGTAGTGAAAAAGTACCCATTAAGGAAGAATCCTTGAAGAGACCTACACTAATGTTTTGAAGAGATAGTCGAGGTCCGTGAACTAACACAATGCTTCCAGTAACCTGTGAACTAGAAGCAAAGGCGAGTTGATCAATAACTATGATTTTTCCTTTATGAGGGAATGCAATCATACGAAATTATGTCGAAACCACATCAACCATAGCATATACCCACGGTCTTCCTAGAAAAATGTTGTAGTCAAGGGGTCTGTCAATGACCTCAACTTCAACAATTATTGTTTTGCCCACTAGTTCAATTTGCAGATTACTCAAGATTCCACAAGGTGTATATGTGCGACCGTCAAAAGCTTTTAACGTTGTTGGTGAATATGATAAAGGCAGTGAACCAAGTGTTTTCCAGCAAGTCATTGACATAATACAATTAGATGCCCCCTCATCAATAATGATTCAATGAATAAGTTTATTCAAGGCATTTACTTGAATTAGAAATGCTAATTGTGCTAGTAACTGTGGTGTATAACCCACATGGTTCAAAACCACAAGATTGGAATCTATTGGATCGATTCCACCAATTGTTGACAACAAAGCCTGCTTCTGGGAGGGACAATTTTGAAGCACCTCAAGCATCGACATAGCAGAAGGTGATTGAGTCAAATATTCTACTATGTTATAGTTCTGTGCTGCTCAAGCTTGAGGGTTAAATGTTGATTTATGTACAACTCCCTTAGGTGGTTTTATTGTTAACTCTGGTGCAATAGGTGGTGGAAAAGGATCAGACGAAGTCAAAGTCGAAGGATTAGGTTGATCATTGGCCTAGTTGTTCGACGACGGTGATTGATTTCCATAATATTTACTTCGTGTTGACACCAAAACATCAATTTTAGGCTTAGAAGCGGATAACATAAGCACTTGGGAAGTGGAAGCATGGTCTGTAGCAAACATATGTGTCTCCAGGTTCGAAAAAGGATCAATCAACATTGTGGATGTACTAGAAGTCTTAAGAAGCTTTGAGACTTCAGAGCAGCGAGAACAATCTCGTGTAAAGTGCTCATCGTTACATATTAAACATGGGTAACGAGGTTTCCTAGCTGAAGGAGAGGAATCAAATGATTTCTCTTGAGCGGGATTATTTTTTTTCTTCTTGTTTTTCCCCTTCTTCTTATTTCCTGGTTGCGTTTCATTCTTGTCTTTGTCAGATGACACGACATTAATTTCGAAAGCAAGAGTGTTATCAGATGCATTTCAAGTTTGGTTGGAAATGGAAAGTGTTTGAATAGACGGTCTACCTACCATTTGTGTGCTCAAAGAACCAATCACACGTCAATGGCATGAGAGTCCTTACTCGATGGTGGTGGAGGAACAATATAAGCTGGTACGGGTGCATTTGAGATCTTGTCATAGAACATGCCAGATGTGTATAAATCAAGTCCAAATATTGAGCATGAGCAATTACTTACTCTTCAGTGACAACTCCACCTTTCACGACATCCTCGGTGATAGATGGCAACAAGGATTTTATAAACCACTCAGCTAAAAGTTGATCAGGAACATAAGTTTTTACCATTCAACGACGACGACACCAATCATGAATATGATCAGAGATATGAGTAGAAGTAGTCTGTTTAAAGTTGGTCAATAGTTTTGTTCCAGTTTCATATCGTATGGGTAACTGGAAGTGGGTTAAAAATGTGGTAGCTAAAGATGTAAAGTTATCAAAAGAAGCTCGTGGTAACTCAATGTACCACTTCACAACCAGACTAGCAAGCGTTCTCTGGAAAACACATAGTCTAACTAAATCATGATTCAGGGAGTTTGATGAACACCGTAAATGAATATTCATGACATGGTTGGATGGGTCTTCTCCAGGGTTTCCATTGAATTTTGGAATATTGGAAGGTAATTTATGATGAATCACCAACCACCAAGGTGCATAAAGAATTGGGTCATTGGTAAGTCGATTTAGATCTGGTAATTCAAGTGTTGCAACAAAAGGAAACTGTGTATTGAGGTCAGGTTGAGAATAACCAAGGTAAGATGGGATTGCCTGGGCAATAAGCCTTTGCATACAACATAAGGCATCTGCTGTTGGTAACCCTGATAGGGGTAACATTGTTGAGAAAATATGGTATAAGGTGGTTGTTGAGCACTAGGATACATTTGTTGTTGTCCAAACCCATCATAGGCTTGTTGACCAGGACCTAGGTAAACTTGTTGTTGATCAAACCCAACATAGGCTTGTTGACCAAGTCCAGGATGAGGTTGGTATTACTGGAATTGCTATTGTTGATATTGGGGCTACCAAGGTTGTTGGAGCAACTGTTGTTGTTGTTGATACAACAGTTGTTGCCCACAAACATAAGCTTGACCAGGTTGTGAATACAATAAACTAGTGTAAGTCTGAGTCATTCCAGTAAAAGATAAACTAGCCTGAGGTTGTTGGACTCTAGGCACAAACGATTGTTGTAAAACTACCTGAGAAGGCTGAATCTGTAAACTTGAAACTCTGGGGTCTGAGGTTGAAGGACCAGCTTGCACAGGTTGAGATACAACTAACTGAGCTTGCGACTACGGTAAAATTGTAACAATAGCCGTAGTAGGTATGGATGAGACAGATTACATAGGTTCTCATGGATACACAAGCCTTGGTTGAATGGGCATTGTTGGCTTCTACTGACAAAAAGTCATTCCAGGCTGACCTAAAGACGACGGCATACTAACATATGGTTTCCCCCCAGAAAATGGAGGATAAGGAGATTGTGCATATTGTTCTCCGTATGGGGGTAGTCCAGTGTAAAGCGGAAACATTAGATGGTAACCAGACGAACCAGTTTGATATTGACTCGATGGGTCCAGTTGTTCAGTATCTGTTAATGAAGAACCAGATAAAATTCTTGTAGAGGACATGGGTGAAGACGAAGGGCTAGAAGCAACACCTGAGTGGGTTCCAGATAAAGATTGGTAACCTGGTGGGATGGACGGAACACCATACAAATGTGACTCAGGTGTCATAGTAAACATCGAAGAGGCTACGAAAAAAGATTATGTTGTAGTTGTAATAGATGGTACAATATGGGATGTTGACTTTGCCATAGTCAAATGTCCAAATAAATTTCCTAACGAATCAACGGGTGTCTAAAAGTAATCAAGATCAAAAGGAGCTGTAAAATAAGGAGTATGAGGATAAAGATAAAGTCTAGTTCCAAAATGGAATGGATTTCTGGGTGTTTCTTCCCCAGGTTCCTCTTGTATCGAAATCAAATCAAGTGGAAGGATTTCACCATTAGGTCCTTAATAGATTTATGGTATTTGTTCCTGAGGTAAAGGGGAAATCTCGACAGTTAGGGATGTCTGAGGATATACCGGTTGATCTTCTTCCAGTATGGTAACAACTTTTGACTATTCAACTTCAATGTCCAAGTGTTCTGGTAAAATAACAACATGTTTAGGTTGGGCTTCTTGAACAACTTCTAGTTCGGAAGTAACTTCTGATTGAACAATGATAGGTTCAGGATCAACTTCTGGTTGAATAGATTCAGGTTCGGAAGTAATTTCTTGTTGAACAACTTTGGGTTGAGAATCAACTTCTTGTTGAACAACTTGGGTTACCATTTCACTAGATTTAGTTCCAGTGTCCTCAGGTAATTGTGGAGATTCCACTTCAGTAACAGATGTACCAGTAATTATAGGAGTAACTGGGGTCACAATACTTATCGGTATACGTGTTTTTGGTAATTCAGATGAATAACCAGAAGTTTGGGATGTACTGGATTTAGTCAAACGAGACCGTTTTGACTGGATAGGTGTAGCTTCGGGCAATAAAGGCAGTTTACTTGTTGTTCTCTACGAATGACGAGGTAAGGGTTGATGTTACAAAAAAGAAATAAACAAAAAGGGGTAAGCTAGGCAAAAGGATTACCAAACAACTGTGAACTGTAGAATACCTCCCAACGAACCAATAAGTACGGGCAGACAATTTCCCCGAATGTTGTGTTCGGTGTATCACAGTGTACAAGGCAGCCAACTTAGTACCTAAGGATGGATTTCAACCTAATGTAGTCCTCCCATATATACTCGAAATTATGTGGAGGCCCAATTCATGTTAGCGTTGTCTAATGTGAAACCGCACAATGAGAGCATTCCTTTATACTTTACGTACTGTAACACCGCCCTATATACCCGAAGGTACGTGGATGAGATATGATATACTCATGTACTTGGAATGAGGTATCGCACTCGGAATGTATCATAGACAAGTTAGTGACAACTTCTATGTTTTACGACACCGGAACACATATTTAGCCTAGAACCTCTAAATGTTTTTCATTAGGTGACAATGCTCCATTAGGTTAATTGAGATTAATTTTAAGTTTATATTGATTAATAGTTTACCTTTCAAGGTTCACCATGTGATGTCTGTGAAATTCCTAGAATGCAAATAATATGATAAGCATTCCTTTCATTCAATTTAAACAATGAAAACCTTAGCTACAAGGGATAAAGCAATCAAAATGTTTGATCAAAGAACAAAGAGCACATCTAATGAAATTTCCCTAAACTATTACTATAAGCACACACAAACTTTTTTCAATGCACGATGCAAGTTTTTCTTTTCAATTCCCTTAATGTTGAGATGAACAGAAGGAAACTAATGCACATACAATCAATCAATCTTTTTGCAAGAACAAAGACTTTCTAACTTTTCCTTTTTGAAAGAAATGAAGACTTCTACGACACTTTCTTTTGAGAAAATATTAATCAACTATAACCTAACTTTGACAATGAATTGATAAGGATAAAGAAATCATTTAAGAAACACTAAACATTCAAGGCCAAAGTAGGGCTAGGAAAGGAAACACAAATTGATCTCAGAGACACAACAAACACTGATCTTTCAACAAGCAAAAATAGAAGGAAATTTGGAAAAAACCAAGCCATAGGTTGGATTTTTTACCTAAGTAAGATCAGCGCAACCCTGAATGGGAGACAGTGCGCTTCAGAGCACTGTCATCAAGCCAAGAGTGCTCTGCAGAGCACTATGTCTAGACCAAGCCTGCACTGGTGATAGAGAGGCCATTCAAGGGACACTCAAGCAAATTTTTTGACCAAAAAACACTTCAAAAATGTTGAAATAAGATCAATGGAGGCAAGTAAAGTCTACTAGGGTGTACTAGGATGAATATAAACTACCCGGAATGATGATCGTTCCTTAGTATGGTCGCCAAATTTTCATCTACAGATAAACACAACTTCCCTAAGTGGGTAGCTACACTTAGAACAACAGATTTAAAGAGTTTAACCTTTTCCTATAGGAGATAAATAAGACAAGGGACCTACTTGTTATCTTTCGCTTCCCTTTGTCTCCTTTAAATAGTTCCTGTCACTCCTTCTCGAACTGAATCCGCTTGATAAGTACCTGCAATCATAAACACAGGAGAAAAACCAATCAAAGCAAGAGATCTATCTACTATAAGCAAATGGAATCGAAAGCATTTACACATATAATGATCATGCATAAAGACAAGAATATGGGAAAAGGTGTAAACAACTTTATTAAGTAGAAGGAAGAGTTGCAACCAAAGAAGTATGATCCCATGTCACTCATCCAGCTTGAGTTCCATCCTTCATCACATCAAAAGCATAACAATACTTGCTTATAATCTCAAACCTCAAACCAACAGTATCTCCTTACAAATTCTTCAAAGTCCAGCCCCTGATCACTATGATGAGTGCTCAATTTATAGGGAAATGGAGGTGGTTTTGTAATAAATTGGGCACTGAATGGATTTCCAATTTGGGAGTTAGTTTCCATGGAGGAAGGGATGAGAGGATAGGAGGTTATTTGATTCATTCCCTATCCAATTTCAAGATCATAGGAGAGGATAAGAGGTGGGAATCTTCTAGAATGATCAGGAATGTAGGAATAGTCCTAGAACCCTATGAAGATTTCGCTCACTCTCGCCCAGTGTAGGTCAAAGTGGGCCTAGGTGCTCTACCGAGTAGGCTTGAATGAGCTTAAGTTCTCTACAGCACATTTACCCCTGACTAAGGCTGCGCTGGTCCCTCAAGGAGTCATTTTAGGATGTCTTCAGGCCAGGAAACTCTTAGGAATGATGGCATTCAATGTGATGAATTGTCTAGGGCATGAACCAACTGAACTAGGGTTTGATGAGCCCTAAAAGTACTTATCTGAATGATGGGAGCGATGTGCCCAAATAGACCTATAACACCAAGTAGGCATTGTTTCTTCTTAATAAATTTCTTCCTTTTTCGTTTTACTCAAAAAGCGCACCCATTTATTTCATGCCTCGTAGGATTAGGGATAACCTAGGAAAATTTATACCCAAAACCCCCAACCCTTTAAGCAGTCAATCATCACTCTTCTCTAGTTACTGTGAAGCTCCTACTTTGACCATAGAGGAGTTGGAAAATATTTTAGGTGAGCAGTCGTAGATCTTTAAAGAACTCATACGGGAGGAAGAACCCATCATCATCACATCACCTACCTAAAACATGGCTGAAAATAGACAAATGGAGCTCTTTCTAATCAAAGAAACTAATGGGGAAGATAGAATGAAGAACATAAGCTCCACTTCTCTCCCACGCTTCCATGGCCTAGCCTCTAAAGACCTTGATACATCCATGTTCAAGTTTGTTGTGGTTTGTAGAACCTATGAATACAATTTTGATGAGTTGAAGCTAAATTTGTTCCCTTCTACCCTCAAGGATGCAACCTTGCACTGGTTCATGAGCTTGGAAGGAGGAAACATCACCACCCGAGTTCAAATGCAGCAAGATTTTAATCAGAAATACATGGACTACTGTAAATTAAGGGAAACAAAAGAGGATATCTTTAGAATGACCCTAGGGTCAAATGATTCCTTAAAGGCTTATGAAGAAATATTCCAACTCAACTGCAGAAGAGCTAACTGTACCCATGACCCAAAACCCTTGAAGCTTGTACTTCTTCAATGGATTTGGGAGGATTTGATCGAGACCCTTAATATGTTGTCTAGTGGAGATATTTACCAACTAATTTATGAATACGTCAAGACATTATTAAAGAATCATTATAGGGATGCAAGGAAGAGAGGTAGGTCTAGTCAAGGCCCAGTCAAATCTTCTCCCTCTACCTCAACCATCAAACATGAAATGGGGAGTATGCTAGAAAAAAATAAGAGTGAGATTTTGAATACCTTTTCCTTGCAAATGTATATTGTGTTGATTAAAAAGAAGCAAGAGGGTGCAGAAAGGGCACTAGCTATCCTTTTCCCTATATGCACCAAGAGGCACCCTAGAAATGAGTTCCTGTTGTGAAGACAATCCCTTCTATGAACAAAAGCAATCTCTCTAGTCCTATGAGAGTATCTAGCAACAAACCAGAAAAACTAGTGCAAGCTTTCCTAGTTTATGTTGAAAAATGCAAAGTGAGAGAGAGAAACGTACCTCACTCTGATGCTAAGCGCTCAACCTTTGATGATGATCTCGATCCCTTAGCTTCCATGTTCGCTCCTCACTATTTCTTGCATGTGGATACCTGCAAGATAGATCAAAAGACAATAAGAGGTACAAGATCATACATAGTATAATTCAAACATAAACCACATGATAGATCAAGGAGCATCATGCTAAATGAATAAAGATTAATAGACTTATGGAAAGTAAACACCAGATGTATTTATTAATGAATAAAAAAGGGAAGCATACAACCATGGCCTTGATGTTGGAGACCTCCTTTGTAGTATATTTCCAAGTCCAAGCCAAGACCATTCATGCTCTCCTTCTCCTTAGTTAGATGGGAAACAATTGGGCATAGTTTCAACATAGGATTGCAAGCAAGCAATGACCAACCCCTTGGGGACAGAAGGGACTTGATTTATAGGAAAGGAGAGGGAGTTAGGGATCCAAAAAATAGGGAGGAAGATCCACATCCCAAGGGAAATATCCCTAAAGGTAGTATCAAGGACCCAAAATGGGAGAATTCGACCATATCTTCATCCAACAACATCCATATCGTTTTTCTCGAATATTCTAGCAAGCGAAACTTCTCCTCCACTTTAGGAAAGTCTGCCAAAAGAGGTTTAGCGTGGGCTTTCGTATCAAAAGGCACACTGGCAGTGCTAGGTCAACATGATGCAACCAGCCATCAACATGGTCTAGCAATAGTGCAAAGAGTGTTTATCCTAAAAACTAGGGTTTCACGAAAATTTCTCTAGAATTGTCTCCGGACAATTCTTCTTTTCTTCTTCATGGAGGTTTCTGTATGTGTTTCATGGTGAGTACACTGACAAATTTTGTCATTTTTATGCTTCAGGATATGGGACAGGAAGTGCAACAAAATATTGTGTAACGAATTCCCCCTAAAGCATGAAGGCAGAACAGTGAGTGATGGGTAAAATGCTTTACAAGTCAAGGCAAGGACCCGGGAAAACACCATCAAGAGACCTGCAAATCAAGCATGATACAATATACATATCTGACATCTACAATATCAATATTCCTAATGATACATCTATGAATAGGCATCTAACACATCAATCTATTGCATGGATGCAGCCATTCGAATAGAAGGGATCATGTGTATGGCTGCATGGCATGGACACAGTCATCCGAATAGAAAGGATCATATATATGGACCCACGGTATGGTCACAACCATCCATATAGATGGAATCATGTGTACAATCATGAATAGCTAAGAACTGCATGCACCTTGGATTTATTAGACGAAACCCAAGGTAGAATTGAGGCTTTTGTGATCCATCATAGTTGTTAAGAAGAGCTTCTGCGTAAATCACATGAAAGAGTTTTTGTCGACGCGTTTCGAACCAACTAGTGTGGTTCATCGTCAGGACAAGTTAATCTCTGTCTCAATCCAACCAATGTACAAACTATACCATGTGAAGAGATGTGTCAGGGTTGAACATGATAGAAAACCACTTGATTACCAGTCAATGATGTAAATTGTTAGCAGGCACATGAGAAACCACCAATAATGACAATGGTTCTCAAGGTACAAAAACAGAATCCACGAGTGTGAACAATGGGGCTAAATTCGAACACTCGTAGAATCAGCTATCAGAGGCCAATGATTTGAAGCTATCGTTGAATGCGAAGAACTTGCCATTAAGGCATGCAACCTCCAAGGTACTAAAAAGGAGTTTCTATATCATCTTCCTGGATAATCAGCTGAAGTCGACAGGAAGTGATCTGTCGAAGGAGGGCCATAATGTATCCCACATCATTGACATGAAACAAAGGATAAAGTAGAGTAGACAAGATTAATCTAGGATTGTTACGGAAAAATCCAGACAAGGTATGAGTCCTAAAAAATGCAGATGAGACTTCTCTTGAACATATCGACAACATGACTCTAGAGTTTGGCAACATTTGACTCAACATAAGATCAGAGGTCACGATGACAATAGGGTATAATCAGATGAAAAGAAAATGGATTCCCAAAACCTAGGAAGGCAAGTGATGAAGTGAGGATAACCCAAACCTGACACGAGCAACAAATAAGTGTCATGTTCAAGAGAAACATGATGCCTTTACATAAAATACAAGATGTTTCACTTTCATTTTTCCCCACTATTTCTACCGAGTACCTCATTATATTTTATCACAAGCTTGAATATGATAGCATGTTCTTGTCATAAAATTTCATCCTTCAGATGAATCCATCTTAGTAAGCTTAATGAGCCTTAGGAAGGAGTAACTCGGTCTTGTCGTGGTGGCAAGTCCTGCATCGTTTAAGTTTTACGAGTTCGACGGAGAGGTAACCCGACATCTTTTTCCTCTTTAGAGAGTTTGAAAAGGAGGCAAAAAGGAAACTCCAAAGCTCCCTTTTCGTTAATGGTCTCTTGAATCTGAAAAAATGGAAAATGATATGCAAGAGAACCTCTTAGCCATGTTTGACTAAGGTATTAATTTTTCGTATAATAGTCTGTCTCAGTCCAGAAAAGGGTTAAACTTACAATTAGTAGACGTTATTTCATTTACTTTAACGAGTTTGAAACAACAAGTACTCGATAGTATTTTCATATTTCGAGAGTCAAAAAAGAGCTAAAAGATTACTCCAGGGGGTTCCATTTTAATTTGCGACGAGTCCGAAGAAGTGATAAAATAAAACTCATTGAATGAGTCAAAGTTAATCATTATCATCATGTATCCATGTCATGTCGTTGCAAAAGTGAAACACAAATTACCCATTTCGAGAAAAAAATATTAAAATATAAGTACAATGTGCCCTAATTTGGTAAAAATACCTTTAAAAATTTATAAAAACTCACAAAGTAATTTCTTTTTTACCATTTGACATTTGGTAAGTTGGAGAGCACTTTTTACGCTCATTTTCCCCGATCTTTAGGCCAAGAGTGTGACCAATCTTGCACGTCATTCTTCGAACCGTTTCCTGCAAGTAAGAGATATGTCCCTTCTGTTCATTTTGATTATGATTCTAGGTGTTTTTATCCATAGGATAGGAAATAAGGACGGCTCGCAAAAAATTGTGTCGAGGGCGATCGACGCATATTTTACCCATAAGACCCGCACTGCTCACCCTGTGTTCAACTGTGTTAGTGCGTTGGAAGCGTGGAAAAAATATGCAGACAGTCATGCTAGCATAGAGTTACAAAATTTTCAAAAAATCCTCTATATTTAATGATTGTTTCCTTAATTTTCTTCCATGGAAGTTCATAAAATCCTCGTTTATGGATGTTCCACGGGTTAATCAGTGAAAAATGGTGATCGAATGGAAGGAGAGAGGGCATGAAGCAGAAGATCATAAAGTAGCCCAAGACCCAAATTTCATATCAGCCCTTCGAGCAGGTGGGTTACTAAAATTCTTCGGTACTCTCGGGATTAGGACCCAAATTGAGTTACTGCAACATTTGGTTGGTTGGTGGAATATTGACCGCGAATTGTTCACCATATGGGACTAGGATCTTGATATTGATATCTCAAACATATATTTTATAACGGGTTTGTCCAGGAGGAAACAACGTATTCAACTGTCTGGTTCTCGTACTGGAGGGTAGAGCACAAATATGTTGATTGCAAGACATTGCCTAAGCTCCAGGAAAGCCAAGAGTGGGAAGATAGGCATAAAGACCATCACCAAACTTTTGCTAAGAACAATTCTCTATACCATGCCCGAATAGCTCGGGCTTAGGCTTTCCATGAAGCGACTAAATCCAATTTTCCAGTATGCCATAGATTGTCTAAGTCCCACATTTTTTATTTGGTGTGAAGGATTGTTGGTCAACATGAAGGACCAACTTACAAAGTGCAAGATAGGGAAGTTGAAACAGTTCGGATATGGATCTATCATGGTGACGTTCTTCTTTGAATGTGTACCATTGTTTAGATATCAGTGGATAGAAGTGGATGCTCCAGCGCCCAGGGATCCATGATTATTGAGATGGGGTGAGTTGATGCCTTCACATGGAGGTGGTCAACAAATGTCATTTCCTCCAACATGTTTTGGATGGTTTTGACAATAACTAATCATGGTAATTGGTTGGGCATATGCTGGCATGGATTTCTGGGGAGACACCGATCTTAAACTTCCACCTGGTACACAATGGACTGATGTAGGTAAATTTTTTTTTTTTTTTTTAAGCTTTTGATGTTTTTGCTTCATGTGTACTGAGATTTGATACTTGTGATTTTTGTTGATGTTGCACCAGAGATACCTCCAAGGGTTTCTCTGATATCCAGGAGGGTGGCATGACAGATAGAGGATTCTCCCTATGAAGAGGGTGTTTACCCGATTGTAGAGGTGGAATGCAACCTGGAAGCCTTGACAATAGGCATTCCAGAATATGCATCTATTGATGAGGTGCCACTATGATATTAGAGACATACTGTAGGGGTGTTCGCCAGACTGCGTTGGTTGTTCGGCCAAGTCATTAGGGCTATTTTGTGCTACCATGAGTACCATGTTAGCGAATCATCATCTCTAGTTTTTATTTTATGCACTTATGTAGGCTCGAGAAGCCATGTGTCTCAAAACACAAATTTTGATATTGGATGTAATAAACATTTTGCAATCTTATACACACCCACACACACATACATACATGTTTCCCCTAATGTTTCTATTATATGTTTTTGTATTTACATATGATTTACATGTCTATCTAGAACGTAATTAGCCAATGTATATGTTAATGTGTTCAAACGTCTTGGAATATGTTGATAAGTGATATAATAAAATTCTAGTTCCAAGAGACGAACTCACAAATACATTCTCAAAATCTGAGGGTTTATGACTGAATATTGTCTATTAAGTTGTAGTAAAATGAGTTGTGAATCGAGATTAAGGACTAACTCTCTGATGCCAAGAGCAATGGCTTCTGAAAAAATTTCGATAACTGCACTATATTCGGCAATGTTATTAGTGGTACAACCTAAACATATGCCTTGTAAATTCACTAACTCACCATTAGGGTCATAAGTTTCCCATGCAGAGGAAGATATATTTTGTGTACTACGAAACCATCAAGGAAATCGACATAAAGGTTCGATGACATCTGCAAACCAAGTAGAACACGTGGTAAGCAAAGGAAAACACGTTTGCAAAAGCAAACAAACACACCAAAACCAACTTCACACTAATGTACACAATATTTACACAAAATCATGCATAATACTTTTTGAGGTAAAGCCTATTTCGAGGCTCAACTAACTGATTTCCATTACAATCAACCAACTCATAGGCACCTTTCTTTAATACTCATTTAACAATGTAAGGCCCATGCCACATTGGTTCGAAGTTCCCAACTCCCAATTTGTCATTAGATTGATTATATAAAAATACCTAGTCACCTTCAACAAAAACACGGGAAGTAACAGTTTTATCGTATTGTGTTTTAACTCGTTTCTTTTTAGCTTCAATAAATAATGCAGCAATACGATGAGTTTCATCAAACCCTTCGAGGTAAATTAATCGAGCCTCCTCTGGTGAAGAGCCAGGGCGTAATTCGGCAACTAGTTTTAATGAAGGAATCTCACATTCAATCGGAAGGGTTTCCTCTAGACCATACACCAACTTAAAGGGTGTGAAGCCAGTTGTTGTCTTAGCTACAGTTTGGTATGCCCACAAGAGATGAAAATATCATAAGGTTCCAATTTCCTTTATGCATCCCAACATTTTGTTGAAGGATTGTAACCAAGACTTTGTTGACTGCTTCAACTTGGTCATTGGCCTGTGGATAGTAAGGAGTTGAGTTATCGTGACGCAGACCTAACTGAGCAGTAAGCTTTGTCATCATATAATTTCGAAAATGAGAGCCATGGTTGGTGACGATGGCTTAAGGGACACCAAATTGAGCTATGACATGATTAAAAAGGAATTGAGCTACAATTTTACTATCATCATCATATGTAGGCATCACCTCGGCCCATTTAGTGACATAATCGAAGATGACGATGATATAACCATGCCCCCTGGACAAGTGAGAGTTACATGTCATGAAGTCAATACCCCATTTTGCAGAGGGTCTGACGGTAACAACTAGGTGCAAGGGAGTGGGTGGGGCACACTGTTTGCAGTTATAAATCTAGCAAGCATGGCATTTTTGGACTGTTAAGATGCAATCTTTGAAGATCGAAAGCCGAACATAACGGACATGAAGGATTTTTTGAGTTGTAGCATATCCCAACATGTGACCACCACAGGACCTAGAGTGACAGTCATTTAAGACTCTTTCAACTTCCTCAAGTGTTAAACATCGATAAAGGATGGAATCAACACCAACTCCAACTGCAGGGAGGTCAAGCTTGTCAAATATTATTGTTATTTTTATTTCGGCATGGTGCGAAAAGTACAAGTTGAATTTTGGCGCCTTCATTTGAAATCAGGAATTACCTTCTAATTCTGCATGTGCACAATGTGTCACTATGAGGTAGGGTTTTTCTTCATTTCTTTCATTTTCTTCAAGTTTTTTGTTGGGTGGGGGCAAGCCCGTCAAATATTATTATTATTTTTATTTGGGGGTGGCGCGAAATGTACAGGTTTGAATTCTGGTGCCTTCATTTGAAATCATCCATTACCTTGTGAGTTTGCATGTGCACAATGTTTGACTATGAGGTAGGGTTTTTCTTCATTTCTTTAATTTTCTTCAGGTTTTCTGTTGGGTGGGGTGGGGTCGTTGATTTCATGGGACCTCCTCTAAGGCAGGGTTTTTCTTAATTTCTTTCATTTTCTTCAGGTTTTCTGTTGGGTGATGTCGTTGATTTCATGGGACCTCCTCTCGAGCCTCCTTTCAACAAAAAAAAAATAGAAAACCCCTCCACCTCAGCAACAATCTAGGACTCCTAGCCTATGGACCTCTCTTTCCCTTGCATCATCTGAAGCTTGTGGATCAATAGACCTACGAGGGTCTATTTCCCGTCTTGACAACGTGCGTGAGTCTCCCTACAGAGAGTGAAAGCTCACGGGAAACATTGCATACTGAGAAGACACGCATGGAGGTGGTAGCAGAGATATTGAAACAAACAATAAACTTTGTAGAGATCCCAAATCCTTTAGGTAAACCTTCTTTTTTTTATTAGAAGAAATTTGACATAACAGGTTGGTAAACTAGAATGTTCATTGACAACTGTCACTGAGAAATACATGGGATATTTATACATTCAAATAAATATCTACCATATATAATGAATAGAAGGCAAGCCATAGCATGGCGGTCAACCGAAAAGACAACAACCAATACTTTTAGCATTCGACTCCATCCATATAAAAGGAAGCACTGTGAGGATTTAGACTATCCATGAACACAAGCTGCATATCTTCTGAAGGTCTCCAGTGGCGCTTTCTCTAGTTTATGAACCAATTATTTATTTGTTTATGATCCAGACCAGAAATTTAAGCCAAAGAGACCTTGTCTGTTTCTGAAGGATATGGTCACTTGTAATGTACATTCCACCACTCAAGCAGCTTCTACCTTGCCTCCATTGGGAGTTTTCCTTTCTTTTTCTTCTTAAGAAATTCTTGCATGAGACTATTGAAGTATCCATTATACTTACAAAGAAGTTGATCTTTCAAACCTGGTGTTTGGCAGCTTCAACATATGGAGAAAGCGCTCAAAATTTGTTAAGGAAGAGAGGCCAAGTTTTTATCTTTTGGAAAGATGAGTTTGCACTGCAAAGAAAGGATTGTATTGCTCCAAAGTCATTGTTGGTCAAGTTATTGGAACTAAGGACCGAGTTTACTGAAGCAAGGGGTCAAAGATAATTCTCATTTTGGTGGGATGATTTATATCAACAGAACAGAGGTCAAGTTTCCCATTAAATATTAAGTGAAGTCTACATTCCTTTTAGTAGCTGGTTGAACATATAAATACTTGTTGAAGGTCGAATTGGTTGTAGGAGTTAAGTTCCCAAGCTAGTGAAGGCCAAGTATCTTACTATTGTCTGTTGGACGTGTATTCTTTATTGAGCGTGGTCTTATAGCTTCTAATGGATGTGGTACGGTTTGCAATGCTAAGAAAAGGAGAGGTTTCTCACTGAAATTTTCTCTTGTTAAAGTGTATAAAGGTTGGTTATTACACAAAGCTCGAGTTTCCTTGTTGTTGTACATGTCATCAGCCTCATGGAATATTTCTTCAAGCTACAGTGAGATGGTAGGAGCTGATATGAAAGCTGGTGGAAGAGCATAGATGTTGTTAAGCTTATTCTCTGACTCCAGGTTCCACTGTGCACTCATTTTCTGAGTATGGTTCTACTATATATACACTTTAAAGTGTTGAATATTAATATATCCATGCTTTGTAAATAGTGGACTGGTATTTAATTAAAATAAATACATTTTAAGCTCAGATTTGTGTTGTCCATTTGGTTAGACATGTGACACTCGCTCCAAATTGTTGTTTTTGTTCGCAGCCAAGTTATCACTTAGTTGGTGTACGTGTTAAGCATGGTCCCTAGTGGTTTTTCATGACGAGACTCTAGCTCCATTCATACGAAAGAAATAGGTGTTGTTTAGTTTTTTTTTGAAAAAGTTTGAAAGTAAGAGTGTTTGAATTGTATTTTTCTGTTAGATATAGATTCAGTATCATCAAAAAAAATTAGGACATCCAAAATGTTGAAATTGAAAAATTTTAATCCGATTTCTAAAAATTTCCCTAAAATTTTATCAAAATGGTAATAAAATTTCCATTATTTTCTAGGCAAAAATAACACCTCTTTAGACTAACAGTATTGGTTATCCAGGAAAAGCTTTAATGTAACAAGTATAGGGTCTCTAGCAGTGAACCTTACTGAATAAGGTTAAATGTAAAGTTGTTAGAGTGATAGAAAAACCTTCACTAATTTGGTGCAAATAAGGTGCACATGTACCCGTATCATATGCATGCTAAGTCTTATGAATGTGGTCTAATGGTTAGGAGGGAAAGTTTGGTCTTGCAATCTTGTGGTCCAACCTTGGGCATAACAATGTATGCCTGAGAATAGAGGGTACAACCTCTGCAATCTAGGATAATAACATTTCAAGAATCAGGTTGATAGGTTAGACAAGTATATTGGGTTTCGAAATTGGGTTGGGCTGGAATGATTGGCACCATATACCTTCTAATCATTAGTGATTATTAAATACAACAATCAAAATCCAATGAAAATACAAGAATCAAATTACAAATCAAAACTGCTTATAATAGAATTGTTGAACAATTAATTAAAAATCCACAAAAAAAATTGATGACTTATTCCTACTAACAAACTACTGATAATACTACTTATATCAATCTCAAACTTGAATAAATATTTAGAAAATAGTTATGACTTGTAACAAAATCTTATTAACCACACCTTTGTAATAAAATATCGGAACTAGATTACTAATCCTACCAAAGTTACGGTAGTACCTATCTTGGGATGGTTCCTTGCCTCCTTAGATGAGGTACTATAAGAGAAAAATGATACTACTTAATTAAATCCACGTGTAAATAAACAAGACATCTACAACATGCCACACAAGTCTTACATGGTAGTAGTACTATTGAATATAGAGTTTCCCCTCATCTCCATGAGAGAGATTGCATGCTTCTTATTTATTGTCCTCTCCTCGGGCTATTCTAAGGCAAATTAACTTTTACACAGGTGGTTTTAAGAATATTTAAAATTTAGGCTCATTTCATATTTCTAGTTGTTTGGATGCATCCCTTTAGCATATTCAGGAAAATCCTTGGCTATAAAATAAAACCTGAATTAGTGATATTTCCTCATGTATCATGACCTCATTCATTTCCAAATCTCATTTCCCAATATATGGGTTGGAGGCAATTGAAGTCATGTTTCCATTGTTATGAAATTCATGACTATAATTTCCTCTCAATTCAAAACAAAATCCAACTATGATTATGTCGTCACTTTCCTAGAGGTGGTTGCAGATGTGTTATATATTTCTCATATCCCAACCATGATTATGTTATGGGATCCCTATGCTTCAATAAAACTGTAACAACTGCCAATCCACAATAAGTATCAAAATGATCAATTTGTAAACAAATAGTCAACAAATAATAATAAAACGTAGCTAATTAACACCCTTTTGCTAAATTTACTTTTGTACACAAAATTTAGGGATAGTTTAGGAAAATATAGGTAAGAAGGGTATGTTGTGGGTGGCCAAAAGGGTGCAAAAAGGTTCCAAACACGGGCTTGTCAATAAGTACTTTTTTTTTGCTAGGGGAGGGGGGTGAACACAGATATATATTATATATTGAAAGAGATACAACAAATGAAGATACCTTAAGTCTTTGCTACAATTCCATCTCCATGTTCATTGAGCTCATCCTTTTCCATCTTTTCTTGGTTGGAAAAAGAAAGCAAATATCTCCATATTGTGGCAAGAATAATATGGATTCTTATCTAGGTTTATGGTTTCTCTTGTGTTGATGCCCAATACTCAATTCATAGCACAGATGACAAAAAAACTATTTGATTGCTTTCCACTACCATGAGGATGCTTGATAATAGACTTACTATATCCCATTCTCATTGATATGGCCTTTATTTATAAGAATATAATGAAGGCTAAGAGATAGGTTCAAATAATGGGAAGAAGGAGAAAACAATTCATGCACAAGTTCAATGCTAAATAATGCATGATGGCCAACCCATCTCTCATTGACCTCCTCAAAATTATCTGAATCACAAAGATTACAGGGGTGGTCATAGGTTTGTTATTGATAATTAGTATTCAGCCATAACTTGAGTATTAGCAACATCTAGTCAATCACCCTTTTTCCTAAGAAGGGAATAGTTAGTCTTAAAAACTATGTTTTGGAAGTGATTTCTTAAGTGCATCTCATGGTTTAAAAAAAATCATAGTACTCAGTTCCCTTCAAGGCTTCGGGTGATAAATGCAAGTTTATAAATTATCATTTTATTCTTCTTGGATGGTTTCATTTTTGTTATTAGCTCAAATTTCCTATCCTTCCATTCCATCTACGGTATTCTCTTATTACCATGGGGTTTATTTCATGGTTTTCTCAAACATAATTCATTACTACTTAACCTCCTTTCTTAAATGTATATTTCGATTTTATAAAGGGACGCTCCATTTGTAAAGGTACCCATAGGTTAAAAAAAAAAACTAGAAAAAGATGCACGTAGTTAGCTTTTGCCACCTAAAAATTATGTACTTATCACATTTGCACAAGTTCACCAAAATAAATCATCAAAATACATGTTTTCCAACAACATCACCTCATTTTCCACCTTCATTACACCTATGAAACATTTGAAGAAAAATTGGATTTGGAACCATTAGGGGTAATACACTTTTTACCCCTAATAAGTTGTGGCCAGTGTAGAAAGTAATCCCAAAACCTACATTGGCCCATAAAAACCTTAATTTTGATTATTTCTAACCATAATCTTATAGAAGAGGAAAGCAGAACTTATAAATGGACATTTCAAAACCTTAATTTCTATTAGTAGCCTTGACTTGCTCAATTAACCACAACTTTCATGACCACTTCAAGGTGGTTTAACCACTACTTTCTTATAAATAAAGACTTGAGGTCTCTCCATCTATCATCCATCCACATAGAATAGGTACATGCTACCAAAATTATGCCAAAAAAACTTAAAGATTCCTTCCTCTTGATGATAGTTTTTGGATCTTCATGCTACTTGCAACCAAGGAGGGAATCAATATAAACCATGGAAGCAAATGATCCTCCCAAGGAGGAGATTGTGGAGCCACTTCTTCATCAAAGTTTTCTTTGTAGGTGAAAGTATGTATGCCTTCTATTAAAAATGAAGTTATTATTTATATTCTCTAAATAATTATAATAATATTTATGTTTGTAGTTTGTTCATTTAGGTTCCTTTTATATGGATATATTAGGGTTTAAAGTATCATAATTATTCTTTGGAATACATTTTTCATGTTTTGAGATTCATTATTGTTTATATCTAAGTCACTACCCTTAGATTAGATAAATTGTACACCATTGTTATAGTTTACTACCAAAAATTTGGCAACTCCATTAGATCAAAGAAGCATTTATTATTGCTTGGTTGTGGGCGTGCATTTACTTTGTTCAAGTAAACATGGTATTCCATACAAGATGAACACCTTAAGTAACCAATCACATGACCAGATAAAAGATCACAACAAAATATTTTTTATGTGGTTAAAACCCTCTAAGAGGGAAACAATCTAGGACACCAACCAACGTGCCCACTTGAGGAAATTTATTAATGCAGAAGAAAATATTTTAGATAAGAGAGTTGTCACAGTCAATCATCAACCATGACCCTCCATGCCCTCTAAATAGAGACCAAGGAACAATTGGGTGTTAAGCCAAAAATTGATAGCCATTAGTATCAAGGAAACTACGATCCATTAGATCACTCTATGTCTATAGCATATCATTACCATTAGGCTACAATGCAACTAATGCATACTAAAGAAATACACTAAAAAACACACTTTTACCTAATAGACACATTAGACTAAGTTGAATTTAATTAACTCCTAATTGTATAAACATCCTAACATGCCCCCTTAAAAACAACTTGGGATAGGATTGAAGGATCTACAAAGGTGACATAATGAGAGAAGGAAGAACAAAATAGAACCTATCGCCCTACTCTCTTCCTAATGGTGAAAAGGTAACAAAACCATTACTTTTCTTGTTGTTGTGAGGATGTTACTTCTTTGGATGTTTGTTTTTATCTTTCTTTTAGGCCACTAGGGCCTTGTTATTTGTACCTATAATGCTAATCATTCTAATATGTCGTTCATGGTTTCTGAAGACCTGTGTTACATTTTCACAGAAGTTTAGATATCATTCAGATATCTAAACACCAAACAACAACATTGAGATTTTTCTTTCACTCAACCTATAACATATTGCATCTGTCTTCATCAATGCTCTTCTTCCATATGCTATCCACTTATGACATTTCCTTTGCAATATTTGGTGCATTTGCTAGTTATAGGTCATTTATAAGTTATAATTCACTTCTAATTGAATATTCAAATGAACATATTCATTCTCTTATACATAGCTATTTTTCCCTCCACCCACTTTTCATAACTTCCATAACCATTAGGTAGGGACCTGCAGCTTCGATGCTGCTTTGCTTGTTTAGTAAAATATTGTCGAGACTTTAACTTATTGAAAGTTGTAGAATTTGCAATTTATGAAGTTTCAAGGTCTAATTTTTAAATTTATAATTCTTTAAAGGGTGCTAGCTCAATGGAAGATAACCTTCTTTACAAGAAGGAGGTTGGTGGTTTGATTCCATCGTGCCCTGACATCCATATGGAATGGTGACGATCAATTTTTTATGACGAAGGCTCTTTTGACCATCACCAATGAGCTTTGGTGACATTTTTGACCCTCACCAAAATATGAAATAGTGACAGCCAATGAACGCCACCATATATATGCATCAATAGTCACGACCCTCAAAGGTCCATAACCATAAATGTTTGTTGTTGATATGAAATGGTGACAGTCATTTTCCATCATTATAGTCATTATTCGTGACAGACCTTAAATGTCACCACAACCCCTATACTTCTAGCAATGCAGATTTTGGTGACGGTCAACGAACATCACCATATATATGCACCAATAGTGACAGCCATGAAAGATCCATCATAATAAATCGTTGTTGTTCATATGAAATGGTGATGGTCACTATCCGTCATTATAATCAATATTTGTGACGGACCTTGAATGTCATCATAACACATATTTTTGGTGACCAATGCTATGGTCCGTCACCATTGCTCATATGAAATGGTGACGGTCGCTATCTGTCATTATAAATCACTATTGGTGACAGACTTTGAATGTCACTACAACACCTATACTTTTGGTGACGCCACCTTTGGTGACGTTCAGTTTTTGGTGACGGAGGCTATGGCCTGTCACCATTGCTCATATGAAATGGTGACTGTTACTATTCGTCATTATAAATCATTATTGGTGACGGACTTTGAATGTCACCACAACACCTATACTTTTGGCGACGCCACCTTTCGTGACGTTCAATTTTTGGTGATGAAGGCTCTTTTGACTGTCACCAATGAGCTTATGGTGACATTTTTCGTCCCTCACCAATGACTTTTTTTCTTGTAGTGAAACAGAGGAAAAGCAAAGTAGCCCTTACATCATTGTTACTAACATGGTTTTTTTTTTGCAAGGTTCCAATCACATCCCAAAGAGGATAGTAAGAAAGGAGACAACTTCAAAAATCTACTTTTCCATCCTCAAAGTTAGCTTTATGAATTTCCTCCATCATTTCATTTATTTTCCCAAGTCCCTCCATTACGAAGTCACCTATCTCACTCAATTCTGCCTCAATCACGAAGTGTTACATGATTGTCCAATTTTTTTATAGGACTGTGATCGATATAGAAAAAGGGTTCATATCTTGTGTTTGTCATAGAGGAACAAGAGGAGGAATCCACCACACCCTCATCATCCATTCTCCACACCACTTGACCTCTCCTCCACCCAAATTTCCACTTATGTCCATAAAAAATGCTCATTTTCACCCCTTTTTCCATCCTTTTCCACCACAAAAAAAGGCCTATGACCCTTGTCCACAAATTTATCATAAATTATAATTGTTTTTGGAAGCATTATCTAAAGGAAATTGTGGGCATAGAAGGTGTTAGTGTCAGTCTTTACAGCCTTCCTCCAGTGATCAAATGTGCTCTTACAAAGTTATTTTGAAGTGTCAAGGTCAAATTTTGTCATTTCAGTGAGTCTTCAAGCAAAATTTGGTCACTAGGCATTAGGTCTAGGGTTTGTTTTCACTCCTTTTAAAGTTGTCCAAATGTCGGTCCATGTCATCATTCAGCTGAGTCTATCATCATTTATGGGGTTGTCATTATCATTTCAGTGTCTAATGAGTCATTTTACATCTTGTTCATGCTTCAGTTGTGCCTTGGCAAGTTCATTTCCCTCTCCTAGGGTTTTGAAGCCAATTTCTCTTGGATGGTCAAATCAATGGCAAAACTTGTTTCCTGATGTTCATACACCTTCCCCTATCCTTAAAGTACCATATCATACACTTCCCAACACTCGGATTCCCCAAAATCCTCATTTTTGCACAAACCCTAGTTTCTAGCTACAACTTGGCAATTTTCTAGGTTTGGCCTGTGATTTGCCCTTTTGGACCCCTTCCCCTCACTCAATATCTGAGATTCCACTTTCCCCCGCTTCCTAACATCCCTCCCCACTCCCAAAAATTTCCCCAAGAATTTAGAAGCCCCCTATCCCCTTCATTTCGCTTCATTTCGACCAAATTCCTTGTTTCACACATCGGGGCAAGTTTCACTCAAATGATGTTTCAAAGCAGTCAGAGATGAATTTTGGAAAACTGAGAGAGGTTTTTGTCCATAACATTCCAAAGAAGAAAAACCTCCTTCACTTTTTACACAGGTGTCATGGTTTGAGAGAAATGTCAAGAATACCGTTGCCTAAGGAGAATCAAAGGCACCTCTGAAGTGACCCTGGGAAAATCAAGTTTTCTCCTAGATTGGTTGGCCAAATGACTTTATTGATAGGTAAAATGATAACTAGACACAAATATATTTCCAATGAGCTATCATGAGCTCAATTTGGGGTTGAGTAAGGCATTCAAAAGTTTATTGCAACAACACTCTTCCTTGAGGCAGCCTCATTAGGCACTTTTTGACCAGTCTTGGGAGATTTGATTTTTGACAGGTCAAATCAACTCTAAATTGAAAAATTCTGGTTGGGTTGGAAAGTAGACTCAAATACCTTTCCAACGAGCTATCCTGCACCTAATTCTGACACCAGGAAGGCCTCCAAAAGCCTCCTGCAAGTGCGCGGATTTTTGGGCAGTGCGCGGCTCTGAGAGGGCAATTTTTCTAAAGGAAATTACACGTGCGCGGACATCTGGGCAGTGCGCGGATTTCTGGGCTCCTCACATAAAAACTCATCCAATCAGCAAACTCTCTTCCAAGCTCACCTAAATTTGTCGAGGTATGTCTCCTCCATGTGTTTTGTGGTGGTGTGATGATTACAAAGGAGGATTATGATCATAATTTCATGCAAGAAATCGATAGAGGATAGGTTGAATGATGGGTGTTTTGCAAGCTTATGTTTTGACAGTTTGTTTGTTTTTCAAGGCAATTTTTCCTTATATCC
>APFE030980504.1:0-10835 GCA_000404065.3 Pinus taeda
AATGTTTGCTATTGACCTATTGTACAGTGATCCATCACCTGTATGGGTTGCCATCAAGGACAACACTTTAGCCATAATCCCAACAGCTTTGACGCTTTCACCACATGCAAGATCTAGTAAATCTCTTTTTGGTCCAATGTGACAAATCTTCCTTCATTGTCCCAACTTCATGATATTTGAGTTAACTACTAGATCCAAAATTTGTCATACTCATTTGCCTCTCTCAATTACCAAGTCAAATATAACCTTAGTAATAAAGGCATCCCCCTAAGCCAATTCATGAATATGATACCAGATGTAGAAAATTCACTAGAGAGGAAATAAAAATTAGTGAGACAATTAATAATAAACCAAAAAAAATCATGAAACATAAACACAATGCAATCAATCAACGTTTATGTTGGGAGAACCCCAACTCTAAGGAAAAACCTAGCTAATAGAATTCCATTAGATCCTTGGCCTAAACTTGGCTAAGCCGACTAAGTGAGGCTCCACCACTCACCTCCCGAGCCCATTATGATAGAGTTTCTCCCAACCTTTAATGTGATCCATAAGAAAAAACCATGGGAACCCAAAAATCCATGGTTCCAAAACCACTACTATTGACCCAATCAACTTTGACTCTTTCCCAAAGTCAAATTTACTAAACATATCGGTTGTCAGCGTTCGGGCTTGTGACTTTTTTCACAACCAATTTCTAAACTCCTATTCAGTATGTCGAACTATCATAGACATTGGTATGATTCGATATACAAAAATTCCCTACATTTCGATAGTCCAAACACCATTGCCAAGTTGGGGTATGCTACAAAATATACCGTTAGTCGACATTTGGCCTTGGCACTTGAAACTTTAAAAAATGTAGTGTAGTTCAAGATCTGTTTTGAAACCACCAACTCATCTCCCTAGCCTGTAGCTTTACATTTTACGTAGATTCATGAGGATCAATTTTTTTGTGTGTGGTTATATGCAAATTCCTTATAAGAATTGACAGATAGGCTTGAAGGTAGTTGTCTTGCAAAGAAAAAAGCACAATAGCTCACTAGTCTAGCTCTATAACACAATAAAGTTGTTTATGAAATATATGTGAATGGTGTCCAACACTATGACAAGAAATAGGAGTTATAACTAATAAGATTAACACACTTGACCTATATTTAGACCACCATTAAAATTTATGGTGGGCAACTCAAATAACAAAACTTCAAATTCAAGGTTGCTTACCCATTATCATTTTCCGCAGTAAAGTCAACGTATCCCCTAGAAGAGATACTCATGAAATGGTAGTGAAGGTGGAGTAGTGTCACAAATGCCTATCCCGTAGAAACGATAGTTGTGAAATGGCGGGGAAGGTAGAGCAATGTCACAAATAAGAATTGTATTTATATAAAGATTTAAAATTTTTAAAATGTATTTTTTCAATAATATTTTTTCAATTAATTAAAATTAATTTAAATATTATTTTAAAATAATCAATTTTAATCTTATTTCAAAATAAGTTTAGTTACAAGTTTTAACTCTAAGATTAAAAAGATAATTTTGACTTTAGAATCTCATCCATGAAACTAAATATCATTACGGGTTGTAATTAGAATTTACAACTTTATAGGTAAGGGAAAAAAAAACCTTAATTTAATAAATTCTATATGTTATTGATGATGATGGTGTTTGGTAATAAATGTAACATTTCTTATAAAAGAGAAACTATTGATATGTGAACTACTATGACATGAATAAAATATATGAGTAAATAATCTATAAAAATAGAAAGTATAGTAATTTTGGTGTTTGGTAATAAATTTAATATTTCTTATAAAAGAGAAACTATTGATATGTGAACTACTATGACATGCATAAAATATGTGAGGAGTAAATAATCTATAAAAATAGAAAGCATATTTAATTAAGAAAATTTATTTTTTATTTATATTTTTTTTTGAAATGATATAAATTTATTATAACTTAGTTGTAAATAGATAATAAAAATAATGATAAAAAAATGTATTATTTAAAATGATTAATTCCAGATTATTAAAAACACTAATCTGTCTTGATTAATTAGAAATAATTTAAAATTTTTATTTGAAAATTAATAATGTTTAAAATTTTATTTAAAATTCAAATTAATAATTTTAAAATTAATTCTAAAATCAATATAAATATTTTAAATCTTATTAAAAAAACCATTTGATCCACTCAATAAATGAGATAATATTAGGGTTTCATAATTAGACATCATATTAATCATTTAAATATTTTATTTTATCGTATAAATATATTTCTTGAACCAACCAAAATTTAAAAAATATATTAAAATATTTAATTTTAATCATATAAATAAGATAAATATTATTATAATGTAATGAAGTGAATTAATTTGTTAAAATAGGAAAATACAATCTTTTAACTGATAAATATAAAGTAGATTCTAATTAATTGAAAAAGCTTCGGAGCTTAAAATAGGCAAAGAGGAAAAGTTTAAATTATAGTCTTCAGAAAGGTAACCAAAACTATTTTGTTGTTTTTTATTTCAATACATGGAGGGGATTGAGAATCTTGTTGATATAGAAGAAAGAGCATGGAGCTGTGGATTAAGAACGAGGAGTGCATAGAAAATGGATGGGATAAACTTCCTGGCGATGCACAATGGATGGCTTTGAAAAGGCTTTCCCCCATGGATTTACAGAGACTGCAATTGTCATGTAAATATTTTGGGTCTAATTTGTTGTCAAACTTGGAATTTGTGATTGACTATGATCAGAGGAACCGCCCTTCTGATCACCAGGTGGTCTCCATTCTTGGATCCTTTTGTGATCGTCGATTCCTACAAGGTGTGCCAAACGTTATCCCGAACCTTTACTTTTGGGAGGAGGGGAAGCATGGTATGGGCATTTGCAATAACCATTTATGTAAGTTGCAGGGATTATCGTGGAGGCTCACTACATACGGGGATGGCTTCTTGTGCTTCCAGATGTACAAAAAAGAGGAATCGCTGGCCACCAAGGGGCGTATGTAATTGGATCATTCTTCAACCGATTCAAATCCGATAGTTTAAGAGTTGCTACAAAAGGCAACTGTTGATTGAAGTTAGGTGAAGCATGCCCAGGATAAGATGGAATTGCCTGAGCAATAGGTCTTTGCATACCAGCATAATGTATTTGATGTTAGTAACTTTGATAAGGTTGTTGGACATAACTCGTATAGTGTGGTTGTTGATAATCATTTTGAAAATGTCGTTGTCCATTACCCACAAAGCCTTGTTTCTCAGGTACTTGGTAGGTTTGCTGGAATTGCGGTTGTTGGTATTGTACCAACCATGGTTGTTGGACCATTTACTGTTGTCCAATACTGGAAGATTGACCAAGATGTGGAGTGATAATCCCTGTTTGAGCCTGAGTCATTTCAGGTAAGGAAGCACTAACTTGAGGTTGTGATTGAGCTATAGAGACAAGAGGCTACTGTATTGCAACCTGAGAGACTTGAGGTTGACACACAATAAGCATTGCTTGTACTTGTGACACAGTCACAATAGCAGGTGTAGTGGGAATATTTGACACAGGTTGGGTCGGTTGCATTGAATATACAACCCTTGGTTGTTGAGGTAGTAGTGGTACCCAACCACTTGATGTTTTGTTGTAAACTCTCATATGGTTGTTCTCTAGGAGGGAACAATGAAAAAACATATTTCCCTCCATATGCCGACAGTCGAGTGTTCAAAGGATATATCGTCGTCGACCAACCAAAGGACTCTAGCTAGTGATTGATAACTAGCTGGGATAGATGGTATACCAACAAACATCATAGGAATGGCAGCAGGAAGTTATGTTGTAGTTGTATCAGATGACACAGTTCTAGATGTTGATGGTTGCTCAAACATGCTTAGTCTATCCAAAATATTTCCTAGCGATTCGATAGGAACTTGCGATGAATGATGATTAGAAGAACCGACTTCAGGAGTAGAAGGATATAAATGAATCCCAACCCCAAAATGTAACGGGGTACTGGATGGAGCATCCTCTACTATCTCGTCTATAACAATCAGTCCAGGTGGAAGAGGTAGACTGTCAAGTCTGTAAAATATTTCTGGAGCCGAAGAAGGTATAACTTCTGCAATGACAAATACCAGAGGGGTGACACCTTCTGAATTTTGGAACCCAGCTTCCAGATGTTTAGGTAAGTGAACTTCAGTCTCTGGATCAACTCTAGATGGAGTTGTTTCAGGTATAGAAGTGTCTACCATTACACTAGGATCAGTTCTAATTTCCTCTTGCAACTGCAAAACTTCTTCTCTAGAGGCAGATGTACCAGAAATGATTAGAGAAACTGCAGTCCCCACTAATGTTGAAACAAAAGTTTCAAATAAAGCAGATGGATTGGACTTAGTTAGACGAGACCGTTTTGCTCAGAATGGTTTCATTTCTGGAGTCAAAGATGGTTGACTCGTTAGTCTCCACGAACAACGGGGTTTTGATTGACTTTGTTCCATGATTGTGGATTAATTGATCAACTCAACATTAAAGGGAAAATGACGTTATTTCGAATTTAATAAATTTTAATGATGCTTTGACACAACTTTGCTTTTTCAAGTTTTAAGAGTCGAGAAAAAGCCAAAGATGACTCTAGTCTCCTTTCATTTTTAATAAGCCTAAAGTGACAAGTGCTCAGATGGACCTTTTCTTTTAAGGAGTCAAAAAGGAACGAAAATGACTACTTTGGAAATCTAGACAGAGGGATTACCAAACCAATCGCAAAACTTCAATATACAACTTGGTGATAAATTAAAGAGAAATTACCAAGGACTTACGTACGGTAGTCAATCTTCCCGAATGCTACGTTCAGTGCATTGCAATTAATAGGGTAGCAGACATAGATTCTTATGGATAAAGGATGTAAGCCTATTGTGGTCTCCAAATATATACTCAATGGTACGGGGAGCACAAGTCCGTGCTAGCACTTGTCATATCAAAGAAGAGGAATCACCCAACCTTCAATGAAAATGATAGCTACTAGAATTTACAACGCTGGAACACGTCTCTAGCCTAGACCTCTAGATGTGTTGCGCTAGGTTCCAAAGCATTGTTAGGTTCATTGAGATTTATTTTAGTGTTGATCTTGTTTAAAAGTGTGTCTTTCAATGGCTCACCGCGATGATGTTGATTTGAAATTCCTAAAAATGCAATCTACAATGATAAGCAATCGTTGTTTATTTTGATCAATGAAAATCCTAGCTACTAGGGAAAGAAAATTATGATTCTTTGAAACAAAGAGCAAAGAGCACACTCTAAATGCACTTTCCTAAATCATTTTTCGCACACAAGCTAAATGAAAAATGAAAAATGCATGTATTTGTTTTTCATTCCCTTAATGTGAGAAATGCCAAAAAGGAGAAACAAATGTAGTAAGAGATCTGAAATACTATACTCAAAGCGACATTTCGACAATTTCTTTTTCAAAATAGAAAGGAGGACTAAACGAAAATTTTCAATTTTGAATAGAAAATGCTTTCAACACTTCTAATAAAAACAAATCAAATCAAATACATGACAAAAAGTTCAATCGACTATTCAAAGAAGGGAGACTCAGTGAGACTTCTCTTTTTGACACAAAATGACAGTTATGACACTCTTTGTACCAAAACGACAGATCGGTTTAAGCAACATTTCGACAAAGGATTGTAAATGATGGACAAATACATAAAAACATTTACTAATCCTAATAAATGGAGGTTGATCTATGTAATGCAAGTAGGCTTCAGTAATGAGGTACTGTTCATAAGTAGCAAATCAACTAAATAGAACTAAAAACAAGGACAAAAAACCTAAATTTCAAGAAGGGAAATAGGCTAAGTCAGTCATCACACCTGGGCTTCATAGAAACAGGGATGAATCACACTTTTCAAGCTTGGGAGGTGTGATGCACACTGGTTGACAATGACAGACAGTGCAATGGGCTAGGGAGCGCAACTAAGGTGGGTTTGGCTCAAATTTGCAGCTGGTTTCAGTGATTTAAGCTGAGCTATGATGGAAAATAAAGAGAAAAGTACAGAGGAATGATCTTGGGAGGTTACTGAGCTACCAAAAGGGAATCTAGAATGCTTGTAAGTTAGATGTTCAATTCATAAACTAAACTGGAGTTTGACTGAAACAACATTCATCTACTATGCACTTGCAGAGCAAGAGAAGTTCGAAGGCTATCTGGCTAACTTCAAGCTCCGTCTATAGTTTATAAAGCAAACAACAATAACAAACAAACACCTATTCACTCCCCACCAGAGTCACCATTTGGTTTCCTAGAAAACTAGTCTCTTTTTGATCGAATAGCCTTCTACGACAGCTATCCTAGAAACAAACAATCAAAGCAATTTGGGATTTATTCTATGTATGATAGATAAGAGAGAGGCAAAGGAACCAACCTGTATCTTCCACTTGACTCATTGCTTGATCTCTCTCCCCCTTGACTGAGTTTGCAACTCCTCTCCTACTTATCCCGCTTAGAGAATATATGTAGAAACACAGTGACAAAACACCGTCAAAGCATATAGATCTATTATATCATAAGAATTACAAGATCAGAAATGTAATGAAAATACAATGGCATTCATAAACAATAACATTCACAAATTGCACAGTTATATGGAAGAAAACTCAAAGTACTTTATTAAAATAAAAGAGAGAATTAAAACCCGGCTATCTGATCCAGCATCATCCTCCCAACACCAAAGCCCTCTTCACCTCATGAAAAGCAAGATCACACCAACAATACAATGCTCTTTCTCAACCACAAACTATCAATACTTCCTTGCAAATTACAAAATTCCAACCTCCAGATCTCTCAGATGAGGGATCCATTTATAGATCTGTGCAAGGGTGTGACTCATCTCTGGGGTTTTGAATAGTGTTATTCCACTTGATGTTTTTGGTTCCACTTGGATATTTCTTGGATCTCTTACTCATCCCTGGGCAAATTCAGAGACGCAAGTGTCATAGGGGAAGTTTCTAGAAGATTCCATGAGCATCCACTTAGTAAACTACCTTGGACATTTGTCCATCCTTGCTCATCACACCCTATAGAAGGCCTTATCAATATGCATCACATCTGGCTAGCGTAGGAGTCAGTATGGATCGCACTGTGACAGTGGAGCAGTCAGTATGGTCCTGTTTTGGCTAGTTCTGGATGTTTTTTTAGGTGGAACGTTTGGAGAATGATGTAATCAGTTTACCATGATCCTTTAGGGTATGAAACAACACTTTTAGGGGTTAAAGAGCCCTTAGTTTATCAACATATAAGATTGGGGTTGCAGTGCCCAAATATGTCTATAAAAGGGAGGGCTAACTTCATAGTGCATTAGGTCATATTTTCCAAAATCCGTAGGAGTGAAAAGGGTATTTGACCAAAATCAAAAGGTCAATGAGTTAAAGAAAAATTAGGGACTAGAAGAGATCTGCAAGTCAAACAAAAGAGGACATAAGAAAATAAAATAAGAAAGAATATATATGATGTTTCCATACGAAAGACCAATCATAGCCCTTCTGTGAGTTGATGTGGCAAAGATTTTATAATATAATTTTTTTATCTATTATGTATAAATTTTACTAGAGCGAAAATAAAAATTAATGAGAGAATTAATAATAAACCAACAACAATCATGAAACATAAAACACAATGCACACAAATTTTATCCCAGGAAATCCCCAATTCCAAGGAAAAACCCAACTAACATAATTCCATTAGATCCTTAGCCAAAACTCAGCTAAGCCAGCAAAGTGAGGCTCCACCACTCACCTCGTTGGTCCATTACAATAGATTTCCTCCCAGCATTTTAAAGGCTCCATTAAATGCAATCCATGGTTAAAAACCATGGGAAACCTAAGAAACATGGGCCCCATTACTAATCAACTTTGACTCTTTCCTCCAGTCAAGTTTACCTAACAATCCCCCCTTAAACCTTTACATATGATTTTCTTGACCAAATCTTGCTAAACCAATGAAGTGAGTCAACCCGACTCAATGTAGCCCTTACCCCCTTCAATGTTTTTACCCACGACATTTGTTAACTCAATGTGCCCCGTATTACCTAGGTTTGACACCAATATTTACAGGCAATTTGCTAAGGGTGTGAATTCCTTACTAGATATTACAATAGTATTTGCACTTGCATGTAATAATTTTGTTTCCCTTATAATAATATTTTATTTTTATTTTTTTCATTGTTACTATTGACTTCCATCCTCTAACTATGTTAAAGCCAATGAGATTTGTTAACTCATCATGCCCCTTATCACCTAAGTCTAACACTAGAATTTATAGGCAATTTCCTAGGGTTATGCATGCCTTACCAGATATTACAATAGTATCCCCATTTATATGTAATAATTTTGACTCCCTTATAATAATAATTTATTTTTATTTATTTTCATTGCTATTAACTTCCATCATCTCACTATGTTAAGGCCTTAGTGCTTGCTTTGTGGCTTCGGTATCTTGTGTTGATGTTCCCCTATATGATGATGTTTATCCCACTTTTAAATATGTTAAAACCATAGGCACACCCTTGCCTTCATAATAAACATCATATTATAGGTGACCTCCTATGTTAAATCAAGTCTACGTAAACAAAATCCATGATTCCACCCTCCATGCCTATCTAGGTACAAAGCCAAGCACCCAATACAACATCCCTGATGTCTATGAGCAACAAATTTCCCACACGATGCCCATAATATTCCATCCTCATTTTCTTGTTGAAGATATAATACCAGGAAATGAGAAAGATCCTTACCCAAAAACAAAAAATATTGCAATACAAATGACCCACCCATACACAATCCTTCCAAAAAAGAGCATGAGAACTGGCATTCGCCACTTATAAAGATGGAGACCCCATAGAGTCTTCTTGGTGAATGAATTAATTACCAACCTGCACACTAAGACTTCCATGAATACAAAAAGAATGTGTTATTGCTCCATTTCCCATGCTTCAAAATCGTTTGAAAGGTCCTCATCTTTGAACAAACTTTCTTCTTCTTATTACAACATATTAAACATTCTAGCGTTAGCCTGCATGATCATGCCGAGATAGAGCTACTACTTGAACCTTAACTGACTAAATTAGCAGTTTTATACCTCCTCCATCACCCTCCATCTTAATTTCTTGGGGAATGGGGATCAATTAATCGAGACCACATCTAAGCACACATTAGTAAGTTAGTATTTTTATTTATGTGACGTGATGATCCAAACTTAAAAACGAATGAAACAACTGACATATATAATCATAAAAAAAGAGATGCAGTAGAAAAAACTTCATTTTATTAACAAAAAAATATGGAACTATGCTTACAAACAGAATGGAGATAAGATAGCTCGAGTGATGATAGCCTATCTCTAAGAAGAGATGTGACAACTACATACCTCTGAAATGTGTTACAATTAGGCTCAAGGGCCTATTTATTATTAGAAAACATGAGAAAACCCTAAAAAACCAAAACCCTAACCACAAGAGATGTAACACCAAGTGTTTGTGGGCCCTGTTCGGGTTATTTGGGCAACCATATTCTCAAGGTTGTAACTTGGTAATCTTATCTCCGTTTGGCACACATGATACCTTGTTGGAAAGGCCTCTCTGAGTACTACAGGTTTCACCACAGGCCCTTTCCTATGGTTATGGACCTGTCGTGGACCCCAAAATAAAATGTCATTTAGGGGGTCAAAACTGCTCCGAAAGTTCAAGATTTGAAAAACTACTAAAAATAGTAAATGTTGAAATGAACAAGGAAACAAATGAAACTAACTTGGGGGTCTAGGTGGAATAGGTGGGTGGCCACCAATATCCACTTGGATCATTCCTCCCCCCTTAGGAAATAATGGTCCTCATTGTGTTATGAAACCAGCTCAATAAAAGATAGAAAAGATAGATCAACGACTTAGAATTCAGCCTCTTCAAGGGGGCAACCTCCTTTACATTACATAAATGAACAATTCTTGGATGATTCAAATGACAAAACCTCCTTTCTATATATAGGAGTCTAAGGAGTCACAATATAACCCAGCCGACCTAATAATAATAATATGAAGCCACAATAGTAACATTAGTGGGCTTATATGGGGTACAATAGTAACAATATGGGCACTATGTGGGTACATCAATATAATAAGTGGGTTGTACTAATAACAATAAGGGGTTACACTAGTAGTATAGGGGCCTACATGCCCCTCTCCTTCAAAAAGCGTTTTCCTCAACGCTTGAGTAGTTCTTGATGCTTTTGTATAAAATTCTTGTCCTTCCCTGTGGAATCTTCAGCTGGTAAGTTCTTCCACTTGATGATATACTCTGAAATTGATCGTTTTCGTAGCTGTCGGGTTCTTGTTTCTGTGAATGCTGCAGGTTCCAATATGATTTTTCCTTCCTCTTCTAAAAATATTGTTTGAATTGGGATCTTTTGCAACTTTTGAGTAAGTGGCCATACTTCTTTGTCCTTCTTCCATTCATCCCTTGCTTCGTTTATCCAATCTGGTTGGATAGTAGAACTCGCACACAACAGTGCTTCCACATCCTCATCCTTTCTTGAGAGTACATCTGCCACCACATTTTGCTTCCTTGTTTTGTGGATGATTTCAAAGTCATAACCCCACATCTTTGTGACCCACTTTTGTTGCTCTTCAGAGGATAATCTTTGTTCTAAAAAGTATTTAAGGCTATCATGATCCGTTTTTACCTTGAAGTGTCTTCCCATTAGGTAGGGTCGCCATTTCTTAAGTGCATGGAGTATTGCCAACAATTCCTTCTCATAAATAGCTTTGTGTAAAAACTTTCCCTTGATTGGACAACTTTCAAA
>APFE030980505.1:3478-17427 GCA_000404065.3 Pinus taeda
AAATCAAGCTGGTAGTCTCGGTTTTGAGATCCAGTGGGAAATATCTGTGTATATGTGTTTTATGTGTTATGCTCTCGCATTTTTATTTTTCCTGTGATTTAGAATTCATATGCAGGTAATCTCTGTATGGGGTTAAAACCTTCACCATCTGGATTTAGAAAATCCTAGTTGGTTTGTTTGATTAGAAGTTGGATCCAACTATGACCTACTATGATAATCAAAGTTGTATCAAACTCTCTGAGAATCCAGTATTTCTTGATAGGTTCAAGCACATAGACATCCGGTATCATCACCTCAGATACTGTGTAGCGAGGAGGATCATGTTGTTGCAGTATATTTCGATAGAGGAGCAAGATGCGACATTTTGACAAAGGCATTATCAAAGTGTAAGTTTAAGTTCCATTGAGACAGGATCGAGATGGTAGATAATCCCTTTCTTATTGAGAGGGAGTGTTGAAATATGGAAAAAAGAATATTCCAAATTAATTTGTCCTTGAATAAAATTGGAATTAAAATCAAATTTAGTCTTAATAGCTACTTGGAAATAATTAATTAATTTATTTTAAATTAGTTAGTTGGAGAAATTTCAATTAGAAGTCTTTCTAACGTCATGCAAGAGTTATCCCTTAAATTAAGGACATAAGATTGAGTTATATTTTAGTTGTAATTAGTTAACTCATATTACTAAGTTATGTCCAGTTAAATTAGTTCCAAACTGTTTGAGGAGCTAATAGTGAGTTAATAGTCAGTTGATGCATCAATGCACTCAGCTAGTGTTACTCTAGTTAACTAAAGATTGCCTCATCAAAAACTCATGCATGTCTATTCTGAGAAAGACCCAGTTGAGATTAATGTTCAAGGAAAATGTATTATCATTTTCATGTATTTTCTCATGGAGAAAACTCATGCATGTAGTCAAGGATTCATCCCTGAGGATTGCATAGTTTTGAAGGATTGTTTTTCCACTTGGCAATAGGCTAATCATCCAGAAGGGAGAACAGAAGGAAATAGGAGCTTGGAGGGTAGAGAGGAAGGCTAGAGAGAAGCCAAGATTTCGTGTGAGAATCTATAAGGATTGTATTGAGAGCTATCTAGTTGTGAGAGCTAAGGCTTTGTATAATTCCTATGTATTTTCCAGCATGTATGATAATTCAGTAGTGTGGGGTTTTTAGCTGAGGCTTTCCCCAAAGTATTTCCATGTGCATTGTGCCATTGATTCTTCTTTTTCTGGCTATAGTTTTCAGCTTGATATTTAAGCTTCCACAAATTGATTGTAGAAGTAGGTTATAGTATTCTACTTTGATTTATATTGCATTATCAGGTTAAACTCTCATATATTTTCTACACATTTAGCACTCCTACAGACATGATGCTTTTTTATGGCCCTAGGAAATCCCTTTTCCCATAAAAACATGATCTTATACTAAAAAATAATATTTCAAATTCCATACACAACACTACACACACTAAATCACGTACATATGTAGGTCCTACAACACTACAGTCATGTATACCTTTTAAAATATGAAAAAATAAAATAAAATACTCTTTTTTGGTCAGGGTTTATGGGAATTTCTAGGAGCCCACCTACAAGAGCTCCTAGTAAAAGTGAATTAACCAATTTTAGGTGGTATATATACACCCCTTGGGTAGGCCTAATTGATACGAGAGAAGGGAAATCAATATTATAACCATTTTTCTCCCATATCAAGTTAGTTTTTCCCGTGCGTCCTATAATCCCAGTCTTTAGGAAACCATGGTTTCCTTTATAGAGATGTTCATCATCCTGATAGTATCTCCTTGTGCTCGTTAGAGAAGCTGTCTTCATGGCTCAGGATGGAAGGCTTCGTTGGTGTCTTTGGCTTGAATCAAGTTGTATGTTTCTTTTACCTATTGTTGTTAATCAATACGGAAGCTCATGTCTTGTTCCTGATATGTTATTGTCTCATGAATAGTGATTTGTATTCTTATATATTATGATCTAACATGTATTTTATGTATGCACATTGAATTCTCTAGTATGTATATGCTTCTGTGAATTGACTTGGAGGTTTGCTCATTCTGGAGGAAGCAGATGGTTTGGACCTTATGTGAACATCATCAAATGTAGGACCTCCAGGTGTGTTTCCAAATCTATTTTTAGTAATTCCTACGTTTCACATGCTTGTTTGACTTCTTTTTGTTGATTATTTTGTTCCTCTCTATTGATGCTTTCAACCCTTTCCTTAGGGAATTTTTCCCACCAACAGAATTGACTACTCTATTAGTAAAGACCATCAAGTATTTCCTAAAAGGGTTGTTATTCTTTGATTTGGCTATGGTTTGTTGTTTCTTCACTTTTTCCATCCTCCTTGACTGTGAAGAAATCTCTTCATTCAACATGATCTCTTGGAACATGGATGCCTTTTTTTTTTTTTCCCTATTTCTCCATTTATATGTGTTTTTATAATAGACAATAGTGTATATATATGGTTTCCAATAAAAAAACCTACGTATACGCATGTTTCTTCAGAAACAGTTGGGTATACATGTAGTTATGTCATTAAAAAATCACATACATATCTGAAAAATTGAATTTTTTCAGTTATGAATTTTGCTTCGGGTTTGACCAAGTTTTTTTTTTATTTTCTGATATTAATTAAGCCTGGAATTATGTTTCTAACAATTATTATCAGTGTTCTTCATCCTGTTTGTGAAAATCCTATGTCAACCCAGGGTTTGTAGTTTTTGAAGTTTTTTTAGTTTGATGTTGGGTTCTAGGTCTTCTTTAAAACGTTTATGGTTGTTGTGCACTTTTGGAATAGGTCTAGTTGTTCTTCAACTTATTCATAGCCTAGCCTTTCAAATTGCTTCTCTTGCAACCTTGAAGTTGGATTATTTTTTCTTTTCCTTTCTTGTTTGTGAAAGGTGTTTGTAATTCTTGGATGAATGAGAGATTCTAGATCTTTGATGTCTTTCAGATTCCCAGAATCTTTCGTAGCCTGCTGATCAAATTATTTAAGGTCATTGATTCTCTTGTTATGCTTTAGACCTTTATCCTGGTGATCATTGGTGACTAGTGGGATTTATGTCTTTTCCATGCTTTTGGTCTTCAAATATATACTTGTTTTCCCTTTATGAACTTTTTGGCCTTTTAAAATATTTGAAAGAAAAAATAAAACATTTGCTTTGTATTATTTTCTTTTTCTTTGTTTCTTTTGAGTTTTCTGGTGACTGTGTGAATCCTTGTTTTAAGGCTAAGACTCTTTTTTTCTTTGAGTGTTTTTCTTTGGATATTTTCTTCTCTTTTCTTGATGAATTGGATTTTACTTTTGGGATCACATTTGTTTTCTTTTGAGCTTTTCTTTGAATCTTTCATTTTCATTCTAGTGTGTATAAGGGTAGATGCAATTTAGACATCATTTAGTATTTTTTGTTAGGTGTTGAATGCGTAAGTTCTTAGAAGGAAAAGAAAAAGAGTTTTTTCTTTATTATCTCTCTCGTAGAACCTATGTAGAAATCACTTCCATTGAAGAAAAAGAAGTGTTGCATCTGCATGTAGTATAGGTTTTATATTGATTTCTTTTGTGTCAGAACATCATCAATTGCACCCCCAGTTTCCTTGGATTAAATAACAACCAACTAAAATAAGTGATTAAACTTAAAATTAACTATTTTTTTATTATTTTCATACAAAAAAACTAGTCTAAGGAATTTAGGGCTTGCAAATAGTTGTGTGGAGAGTAAACTCTCCAAGGCCACTTAAACTGAAAGTATAGAAGTTTATTAAAGAGTGGAAATATAGTATCATTAACTTGTCTGGGAAAGTTCCTCTAACACAAGAATTAAGCACGAGGACATGTGAAGATAAGGAAAGAGAGGTAGCACCTCCCCTACTTGTTGGATCGCGCACCCACAATTTTTCTGCCTGGATTATGACCATGAGCTACTGACCTTAGTTTCCTTTCCTAGGGACCACATACGGGATTATGGGGGGGAATACCTGTGATTCCTAAGGAAAATATTGCATCACTTTCATAGTACTTCTTGAGGGTGCCCTTGCGAATCTTATGTAGTTGCACTGACAAAGGCTATTGTCTGGAGGTGAGCATAATTGCTTATGATATATTCACTGGTAGGCTTGGGCCCTCATCATCACAAACTATCTATGATAGACCCTTATCTCTGCTTTCCTGTATTTTGGTGTCTGGTCCTAATAACCCGAAATGGAAATACCTAGAATTTGTTTGCTTGGTTGTATCTTTAGGATCATTTTAGTGAGTGCTCTTTTCTCCTAGCTTTCCATAGGTGATTTAATTTTTTAATTTTTATTTATATATAAAATTGGCTGATGGACTAGTTCGCCAGTCGAGAAGGCTTCGTGGGCTTTGATGTGTGAGTGTGAATCCTTCATCTAGAAGGCATATGATTAATTTTGTTGGTTCTTTTGAACCAATGTTAGCTAACACAATAGAGGTAGATCCTTCTCCGAGGGCTCTTATTTCACAGGGTGAACCTAGTATAGTCAATAACCCAGACAGAAACACTTCAGTGCTTTAGAGAGTCCTCTTCCAATTGAAAGACAAAGTAGAAATTGAAGACATTTCAGAACCTCGTATGACTCATACGGAACCTATTCCTTTTCATTTTCCTTACCTTGTATCATATGTGGTTACTTCGTCTCATATTTCGACTAGACCTGTTCACACTTGTTCTTTCTTCTCAAGGGACAATCTTAGTGGTAATGTTCATACGACCGATGTACATACTCCTTATTTAGTTGTAGGGGGAGGTACTATTCCTATATTTACTACTACACCTAGTATGGTAGTTGTTGGCTCTACCTCTATCCCAATTTTGAGTGGAGGCACCCAACCTTCTACTCGTTTCTCTCGAGCTTATCCTTTCATAATACCATCTAGTGGTATTCCCTCTATTTATTCAACTTTACACTTTGTTGCTTCCACATCTATGACGTCAATATCTACTAGTTCAGTACGTTTATAAGGTTTTCAAATTTGAAGTGGATATTTCCCTCCTTCGAATCCATCATTAAATTTAGGGTTGATGCCTTTCTCTGGTCATGCTAAAAAAGTTAATCATTTTTAAGGGAACCAAGATTTGGAATATCCCTCTGTTAGTTGTTTTGGGTCTGGGAATATTTTCTATTTATCTGGTTACTAGGGGAGTATGTCCTTCCCTAATTTTAGTACTTTACAAGTTTTTCCTGCTTTGGATAGTGCTTGGAATCCTTATCAGGGCCTTTCCCCTTCATATAATGTTCCACCAAGAGGAAGTTTTCATATGACTACTAGCCCTGCAGTATGGGGTGGATACCCTCATGTTTTTGTTTTTGCAACACACTCCAAAAAATCTTCTTACACTCAATTTCACAGCCTTCCTTGGTCTTCTATATTGTTGTTGCAAACACTAGAGCTCATTTCATGAGCTTTCTTATAGTGATTTGGTCCCTTTTGCATGTTGGGTTAACTATCGTATTTCGGCATATTTAGCTGTCGTACAACGTTTGCAAACCTATTCTGATGGTTTCTAAGGTCAATATTTGTTTATATGAGTTTTCCTAGCCATTTAAACATATTTCAAATCCATACTCAAAGTCTTGAGCATTGTCGCACAAGTGTCATCACGATCATCCTAAATCCTATCTTAAGTGTCACAGTTGTCGTATCTTGTCATGAGGTAATCACGTAGAGGGAAGTGCTTTATTCAAGTCTTCCGATGATCAATGTTGTTGTGTCATAAAATTATGCTAAGTGTATAATCATAGTCAAGGTTCATCCTTGTTCATTACCTATCCCACAGTTAGCCATTTTTGAAAAAGCACCCCAACCGAGCAACTTAGCTTCATGGGGCCGAACTAAACTACACATTGGGTAGTCTCAGCCCTCTAAAATGTGAACTTTCTACTTGAAAATATGGAATACATAGTCCATGTCTCCCAGAGTTGTTGCTCTGCACAATTACTATGCCCAACTCTTGACCTTGACCCCAGAATTGCGCATTCATGTCCCATAGCCTGGCCTAAACAACGTGCTTTGCATCATCAACAATCAAGCTTTTCCCTTGGATGCTAGAACTACAGAGTCTGTAGAACCTTAGCCTCCCTTGACATCCAAAACTATGTAGTTGTTTGTTTGAGTGTCCTTTCACTCAACTTGACTCCACTGCCTCTAGAAGCTATGCAATATTATTCTTCAAACCTCTTTGAGATGCACATTGCATAGTCTCAAAGCTCAAGCTCTCCTCCTTGACTACTAAATCTACACAATTCATAGTCACTAAGCCCCTCTCCCCAACCTATCACTTGTCTCGACCTCAATTGATGGATCAGGATGCATCATACTAGACTAGGGCATTTTCTAAGTGATGACGTCTCGTGATGAGTGAATTGTAGAGATAGGTACACTATCATGTCATTGCAAGAGGATGGAGAAAGAGAAGAAGGAGGGAAGCATGCCTAGAAACACTCTTGTAGCTAAACCCACAAGTGAATCAATTGAGAGAAAGTGAAGGGACACAAGTTTGCAACCATAATCCAATACTAAAGATAATTGAAGATTTTACATCACCAATTCGTGGAAAGGTGAAGAGAAATCATATCCAAGAAGACATCTAAGAATTAGCAACAATAATGACTGGACATTGCCACATCATCAAGCAGTCCATGTTAGCAGTTTCATGTTATTTCATGTCAAGAGTGGTCATATGCCACATCACTATTATGGAACATGTTTATCATATTCAAATGTATCGTAAAGTAGAAGTCCAAAGGACATGCATGTAATGTAAAGAGTCAAGCATGTTGAAAAATTAGAGGAAGTCAAATAATCACAAGGGTTTTTAAAGAGGCATCCTTGGTTTTATATACTCCCTCTTTATATGAGCAAAGCAATTTTCACCTTGGATCTTCCCACAAGGTATTATAGAGATCGACTAGTTCTTTAAGGAGAAATAAGTGGCTCTGATGTCCCACTATTGGGGCTAGGGATGTACATTGTAAGCTTGTGTCTTCAAACTTTTACTTAATAACAAAAGTCTTCAAGTCCAACACATTCTTTATGTATGAACTATGAATGTTTCTAAGACTATTCTACAGATGTTTGTATTTGATGTTTGCTTTCACATGTGCTAATATAGTTGAACTATTTCAATTATTTTAGAACATATCTTATTGAGAATGTGTTGTAATGGTTGTTATCATTGTGTTGTGACCATCAGTGACGCCCCTTTTATTAGTGTTAGTAATAACATTAAAAAATGGAGACCCTTCCAAAAAATCAAACCTTAACATTTAATGTTGCCTTTTTGTTCTTTTTAGAATAAAACAAGATGTCAAAGTGGGACTTGCTAAAAAATGCAAATTTACCTTTTCATACTCTAAGTGCATAAAATATCATGAACTATGAGTTTCCTTATAAAAATCGCTACATGACCATAAAGCCTAAGAAAAAATTTATAACGGAAGGTCATGAACATTAAGGAAAACCTTAAAAAACCCGCTTTAGAAAAGATTGTTCTTGCATCGCAAAAGGTTTGAGTAGACATCTCTTATAAAAGTAACTCCTTCAAAATGTGATCTGTGAGAATGCAAGATCATGACACTTACAACCTCATCGCATCTCAAATTCCAATATTGTGGCGCTACTTTATGTGACATAACCAAACATCACGAAATGCGATAGCGTCTCGCAAATTGCATATCATAGTAGCTCATGTAATAATGTTTTTAATAAGAACAGGTTCTGTGATATACAGATCTGCGATATTGTGAAGCAAATCACAAAATCACTTTTATCGCAATTTGAAGGGCTCAGATTTCTAGGACGATACTTTCTAGCATTCGATGCAAAGTTATGAACATTAAAGTTTAGCATAATGGTCCATTGGTGGCAATTTATTAAAAATGATTAAGATCGGTGTAAAGGACTATTTGACGCAATTTGATATCTTTTGATGTGATTCAGAATTAAAGATCTCCCGACACCTTATTTTCGTCATTCTATTGATTATTCCTATATTAAATATCGTCTTTATCATATTTTTTCACTCTACTTGCAATTTTTAGGAAGAACACATAGAGCGTAACACATGAAGAAATGGGGAATAAAGGCAAGGCTCCTGCGTTTGAGAAGACAAAAATGGCCTCATTATTCGCAGACACTACATATAGTTGGGATGTGGGGATATCTACATGGGAAGCTATGTATCAGTTGTTGGAGGAAGAACAACCAAGAATTATGGAAGTTACAATTACAGCGAATGGATGTGGCTCTTCTGAAGCATCCCTCACTGAACTTTCATGCTCATTTCTACATCTCATTGTTGCAAGGCCGAAGATACTCTCCTACATTGACATGGTGAAATGGATTATAGATGATGTATACATATTCGATAGAGAGTTCAAGACGACCAGCCAGGAATTCATGGGGTCATTTATTCCAGGCAATTTGAGGCATATGTACCACTTACCAGAACCCTAGGCTAGCTACAACAAACAATTTGTCAAGAAGTTCGGCAAGGAGAATGAAGACTTGGAAAAATACACAAAGCATTGCCCAAACAATGAAGAAAGATTAAAAAAGGATAAAAATAGTATGTATGCCACTAGCTCTCTTTGTTCTCCTTATTGTTTTACCGATGCAATGTTATGTAGATTGTTTAGAAAACCAAACATCGACAATTTTTCATCACAATGGTTACCTTTAATGGATGTAGCTACAAATGTCACAATAATGGATTGGGCCCAAATCCTGTCAGACAATTTAGGCACTGCAATTTTAGGATACAAAACTAAAATAAGATTTGCTTCGAGGGTTTACCCTCCATTCTTTTTGAGTGCCTATGTTATGGACGCTATTTGTTTTGTTTCCAATTTTCCTATTATGGTATGGAGCTAGATAGTACAAAGTTAACTTACCATTTAGGTTTATCATAAAATAATGTGGGAATCCAATTTCATCCCACATTTCTTCAAAATTTGTCATGGAGTTATGCTCCTGTTTTTTAAAATGCTTTACAACTGAGATGCCCCAAGGTTTTCCCCTGAAGCTGGAGTGGATATTCTGTCAGTGGCAAGGTGGTTTGGGGAAGAATTTATCACATATATTAGAGTGTTTGGAAGCATTACTTCAACCCATGTGCTACCTTTTTACGTCCCCGACAAACTAATGGCTAGGGAGATAGCCTATCAGACATGTGACATGGGAGAAATGAGCAAAGTACTCATAGATTCCAAGAAGGCCATTTGGCCCCTATTTCATGTAATATGTAGAGAATTTTCATTGCATGACTTAGGTCATGCTTTCAAAGAAGTGGATAATGTATTATGTTTACAACTACCAAAGTTCCCGGGGAGGCAATATGATCCATTTGGTCTTGTAAGTAATTTTACTACATTGGTTAAAATAAAAGTATTTTCTCATCAAGAAGATCCTTTCAATGATGTTTCTCTGTAGAAAAACACCTTCAGAGAGGTCCAACATATAGCACAAATTGTTTTTGACCAAGAAAGTCTCCAAAATTTTGACAATTACAGAAGGTAGAGGTTATCAAAGGTCCCATTGGGCCAATTACTCATTGAACCAATAAGGAAGCCTACTCTCAATGTTAGCATAAGTGAAGGTTCAAAAGAGAAGTCCAAGACAAGTTATAAAAAGGAATTAGCTGAAAATTCTGGTGATCAATCCAAGAGTGAACGCAGCAGAAGCGAGGAGTCAATAAAAGGCACAACTCAATCTACCGCAACGCCTGATCAACAGGCTTTATCCCCAAAACAAGTTGAAGTTCCCACTCCTCTTACAAATTCAACAAAGCCACTTGTAATTGATCTAGAAGGGGAATGGGAAAATTTTAATAGGATACTCAGCACTAAGGAACAAAATCCAGAGCCTCTAAGAAATCCAAAAGAGACAACCACAAAATGGTAATAGAAAGGGTTGTGAATACTTAGGAAAGAGAGCACATTCTTGTTTCCCCCTCGTCTGAGATTGTACTAAGGATAGAGGAAATTCCTCCTCTAGATGTGTTTTATAGCACTGAACATAAATCTGTCATCAGAAGGCGAAGAAAGAAATGAGAATTGGATGCTATGCTTGCTCTCGAGGATGAACCTTTGGATGTTCTTTGCAAAGACCCCACTATAGACCCATCAGAAAATCTAACTAAGCTCTCATAGATCATAGGTGTGTATGCTTCTGCAACTACTGATAAGGCAATAGAGGTTCAATTGCTACTTAAAGAAAAAGAGGATAGGATTTTGTTTTTGGAACAACGGTTATAGCAAGTCAGCATCAATCAAGAAGCAGAAACACAATTGGTAAAACTCCAACAAGACTTCCAGCAAATGTATTTGGCACATCAAAGTAGTTTGGTTAGTAAAGAAGAACAGTTGCAAGGCAAGATAGAACTACATAAAGACGATTGTAGAATTGAGGAGTTGATCAAAGAAGCACTTTCTCTCAATTCCCAGCTTTTGCAACAAAAGGCACTACTATGCCAGAAGATTTTGCAATGGAATCCCCACTACAAAATGAGCGATCATATTACAAATCAAGTCGTAGAATTATGACTTGAATATGATTTAATTTTTAAGAGGGTATCAGACTTCTTGAATTGGAAGAAATCCAAAGAAGGGAAAAGAGCAGACATGCCTAGAATTGACCAATTGCACAAATAAATTTTATTTGCGAAATGGGATTCTCAGTTAAAAGAAGTGGAATGGGAAATGGAAAAGGTAGTGGAAACAATGAACATTGATTGAATGCATACATGAAAATTTTCACAAGGCCAATTTGGTAGTAGAGACCACCCCTGGCTTCCTTCCAAAGGCACAATAGCTTCAAACAGTGTCGAAACAAACAACAGAGGAAAGGGCAGAAGTGATTAAGTAGGTAAATAAATTAAACTAGGAAACATACTAGCAGTACCTGGTAAAACCACATAACCAATGGATGACCCTGCAGTGCCTCATAACTTCTACCAAGAAGATAGTGCCGGCTCTTGCCAACATCGTATTTACAGGACATTTAAAAAGCTGAAGTTTGCCAACCGACACTCTTGAAACCAATGTTGGATATTTATGATCTAAAGGATCAAATGCAATTTTTATCATAGATACAGTTTATTTTTGCTTAAAATGAGGCAAGTCGTTTAAACCTCCCCATCTATTTTGTTCAATATTTATTTTTAGATTTCATAAAAGTTGTACTTAAATCCCTCTCATGCATTTAGAGAGGGGTCCATAATTTTATCGAAAACAATTCTTCAGAACATGCATTTTGCCCCCAACTGAGGAGGTTTTGATAAAATCAATGGAACGAGATTTATTTTCTATATGAGTTTAATATCTGCTACTGAATTGCACTTTTGTACTCTTAGTGGATGTTAAGTGATTTGAAGATAGATCTATATTGTTGCAGCTCATGAATATAACATATTACAAATGGTATTTTTATCTCCTAATACCTTTTACTTATGTGTCAATAAATCATTTTCAGTTATTTACATATGAAAGTTTGAAATGTTTAGTTATCATTATTGCACTTCTGTATGGTGATGATTTACTCTTTATGTTGAATATCTAAATGACTCTTATGCGATATATTTTTCATAATTATTTCAGCTAAATTTTTATGTGAAACAATCATTTTTAAAAGGATTTTATCCTCATTGTGATTGAATGATTTTCATTATCAATTTATTTTAGAAATTATTTTAGATCGCATAAGTAAATGTTAATCTCGAGATAGTTTTAGAGTTAGATGTTTTCTTTGATTACGATAGATTACATATAATAGTTAGAAGATAGATTAGATTTAGAACAAGTATTCACCCAATAAAACTCCAAAAAAGAAAAACATCATCCCGTTAGCACACACATCATAAACAGATTGGGAATCTGGTCCCATCATCTCCAGTCGGAGCCACTATTCCAAATAGAAAAGGAGCTACATTAAGGTCCAAACTGGGTGGTTATCCCCCGTGTTGTAGACCCAATGTTTCGAGCATTCAACATATTTGGTGCTAGAAGGAGGGCTTGACTATGAATGGAAAGTAAATCTACATCTTCACGCAATTCTAAGAGTAAAACTTCCTCATCAACACCCTTAACTTCTCGTTCACATTTTAAATCTTCGATCACTAAACCAAATTTTGAAAAGAAAAATATAGAGGACATTACCGAAACCCTAAACAAGACAGATCATTCTTCTTCAGATCCCCGTGAGTTACAAACTTTAATTCATAAGTTACATGGAATTTCTTTATCTCAAGAAGAATCTGAGTTTTCCGAAGGTAGTGTCATTTCTCATTTGACTCCATCTCAACAACTGACTAAGCACAAAGCAAAAAGCCAGGAATCCCACCAGTTGAGTTTCCTTTATCGAGTCATAAGAAATATAGGAAAACACTAGCAGAATCTCAGGGTGAGGTTCTATCATCATCTTCGTCTACCATCCCATCTATAACGTCACAAGGTCATTCATCCATCCCTCAACTCAATATTGTGGTTCATACAGGTATAGGATCAACATCTTCCTCTACCCAACCACCTTCAACTACTACCACACCTCCTCCTACTCATACTCTAATAATGGCAGGAAATCCACCACCAAGGCTATGGGCCAATCCGGGAGCTGTAAGAATGCCTACAACTTTATCACAACTACCAGCTCATCCTAAGAAATGGCTCCCCAAGTTCAATCCTGACAATGGCCTATCGGCCAAAGAGAACATAAATAATCTCATTTTGTCTATTAATTTAAATGGAGTAGCTGAAGAGGACGCAATTGTACAATTATTCCCCTATACTTTACAAGGAGCAGCAGGATCATGGTATTTTTCGTTACCATCAAGCTCCATTAATAACTGTGATAGATTTCAAGATCAGTTTTTAGCAAAAGTTGGAGATGATCGATCTACAACAACCTTAATAAATGACCTCTCCAATTTAAAAGCCAAATGAAGAGAACCAATTAAGGATTTCAATTCCCACTTCAAATTATTAAACAAAATACCAGTAGCATCGAAGCCTAGCAACGAAGTCCAAAATGAATGGTATATTTCTGCTTTGCCTTCAAATTGAACAATCTTTATAAATACAGCTACCAAGCCAACGTTAGCTAAAAACATAAAAGAGGCAATAGCTGTAGAGAAACATATCCTGGCCATAGAAAAGAAAAATGATGTAGATGAAAGAAAGTCTAAAAAAGTGTATTTTAGATATGATTCTAAGAAAAAACAATCAAAGGACCCATTCGACCTGGAAAGGTTACAGAAAATTTTGAAAACCATGTCCAGAGAAATGGTTGATATTAAGAAACAAGTAGCAGAAACCTCTTCCAAGAAACCTTTTAAACCCTTAAGAAGAAATCCTTCAACTTATCCTAAACCATCGAATGCTATAACAAACACAAAATCAGAAGGGGAAGAAGAAGATGTTTTGAATGAGAAACAAACTGGTGATTATGAAGTCGTGGAACTACAAGGAATATGGGACTTCATTCTTCCATATGAAGAAGATCAAGATGCATTACCTATTACTACTAGAAGTAGAAATCAACTTGATCCTCCACAATCTGTTGGCATTATGTTTCTGGTATGGTTATATGTTACAGATGTTGTACTTGATGGCAACACCTATGGCATGGCTCTCAATATGATGAGAATTAAGAAGTACGCAGGAGAACAGTTCAGAAGATGCGTACCCACAGGTACGCCGTGCAGGGACCACGTCCAGACACGCAAGTTACCCATTCATGAGGTGCGTACCCCCAGTGCACACACTTCAAGACAGTAAAGTGCACACATGTGGGGTTCCTTATGTTTAACCCTTGATATTTTACCCATTCATGAGGTGCGTACCCCCAGTGCACACACTTCAAGGCAGTAAAGCATGCACACATGGGGTTCCTTATGTTTAACCCTTGGTATTTAGCCGACGGTATTGTGTT
>APFE030980506.1:0-10776 GCA_000404065.3 Pinus taeda
CAGCTAATAGCTCCACCTGCAAGAGTAAAGACGTACCCTGAAGTTGATCTCCTCTTATCCAAATCACTTGCAAAATCGGAATCAACATATCCGCAAACATATTCACTACTCTTATTGTAAGAAATACAATAACTACTTGTGCCTCTCAAGTATTGAAGCACCCATTTCACTGCTGACCAGTGTTCTTTACCCGGATTTGCCATGTACCTGCTGACAACCCCAACTGCATGAGAAATATCTGGTCGCATACATACCATCGCATACATCAAACATCCTACTACATTGGCATATGGAATTCGAGACATATAATCCTTTTCTTCATCTGTATTAGGACATAAACTCGAAGAAAGCTTAAAATGGGAAGCTAAAGGGACTGAAACAGGCTTCACATTATCCATACCAAACCTCAAAAGGATTTTCTCAATATACTTTTGTTGTGATAGCCATAGCTTACCATTGCTCCTGTCTCTGAATATCTCCATGCCCAAAATCTGTCTTGCTGCTCCTAGATCTTTCATATCAAATGTCCTTTCCATTTGAGCCTTCAACCTGTTGATTTCTTCTATGCTTTTGCTTGCTAAAAGCATATCGTCAACATACAATACCAATATAATGAATATGCCATTATTCAACTGTTTAAAATAAACACAGTGATCATATTCACTTCTAACATATTTCTGACTCAACATGAAAGAATCAAACTTCTTATACTACTGCCGAGGCGACTGCTTCAGGCCATATAATGACTTCTTGATCCTGCAGAAAAATTTCTCATTGCGATGCTGAACAAACCCTTCCAGTTGTTCCATATATATTTCCTCATCTAAGTCACCATGTAGAAATGCAGTCTTAACATCTAATTGCTGCAACTCTAAATCAAGCAAAGCCACTAATGCTAAAACAATTCTAATTGAAACAATTTTAACCACTGGTGAAAAAATCTCATGAAAGTCTATGCCAGCTTTCTGAGAAAACCCTTTTGCAACCAGCCGAGCTTTGTACCTGTCTTCCGTATCATTCACACCCCGTTTCAGCTTGAACACCCACTTGCATCCCACAGTTTTCCTACCTTTCGGAAGCTCCACCAGATCCCATGTGTCGTTTTTACTCAAGGCCATCATTTCTTCCTTCATGACTGCTTTCCATTTGTCATTATTTGAACCTTCTACAGCTTCTTGATAACACAAAGGTTCATCATCATTAGCGATCAAAGCAACTGAATCATCATACCTTCTCGGACGGCGTTTGATCCTTGTAGATCTCCTTAAGGATGTTTCTGGTGCTTCCACAATTGGCTGTCTATCCTCTGTAGGAACTTCTTCATGATCGCCATCTGAAACCTGTTCATGACCTCCATCTGAACCCTGTTCATGACTAGAATCTGAACTATGGTCGTTATGACTATCATTAGAAATGCTGTCAAACTGAATATGCTGGAAATTAGATACATCATCCTGTTTCAATCTTCTATCTACATCTAACTGTACAAGAGAGGATTCATTAAACCTTACATCTCTGTTGATGATGATTTTGCGGGTAGTAGGATCCCACAATCTAAATCCCTTTGTTCCATCACCATACCCAACAAAGATATACCTTTTCGATTTTGGATCTAATTTAGTTCACTGATGTTTAGGCACTAGAGCATATGCATCACAACCAAACACTCTGAGTTTAGAATAGTCACAAGGGTGTCCTGTCCATACCTCTTGCGGAACCTTGTAGTCTATTGTCGTTGATGGAGATCGGTTTATCACATAACAAGCAGTTGCCACTGCTTCCGTCCACAACTCCTTCGGCAACCCGGCATTACTCAGCATACACCTTGCTCTCTCTAGAAGAGTCCTATTCATGCGTTCAGCAACTCCATTCTGCTGAGGAGTATAAACCGTGGTCTTATGTCTCTCGATCCCTGCATCCTTGCAATAGCTGTCAAACTCGTTGGAGGAAAATTCACCACCATTGTCAGTTCTTAAACATTTTATAGTTCTACCAGTGTTGTTTTCTACCAATGCTCTAAACTGCTTGAAAACTGTAAACACATCAGACTTCTTTTTCAACATGTAGACCCAAACTTTCCGAGAAAAGTCATCAATGAATGATACAAAATAAGACGAACCACCATATGAAGCTGTAGGAGCTGGACCCCACACATCTGAATGGATATAATCAAGTATACCTTTACTAGTATGTTTCCCTGTTTTAAATTTTTGTTTACTTTGTTTACCAAACAGACAATGTTTACAGAAATCCAATTTTCCAGATCTTAGATTAGGAAGTAACTTTCGATCAGCCAAAATTTTCAATCCTATTTCACTCATATGCCCCAATCTTTGATGCCAAAAGTGAATGGAACTACTGTCATGTTCAGACACAGACACATGATCTGACCCAGTTCTACCTTCTAACTGAAATAGATTTCCTACTTTCTTAGCCTTCATCACTAGTAAGATACCTTTATAGATTTTCATAACTCCACCTTGAATTACAGTTTTATATCCATTTGAATCAAGTGCTCCTAATGAAATCAAATTTTTTCTTAGATCTGGTACATGCCTTACATCAGTTAATATTTTGGTTGTGCCATCAAACATTTGTAGTTGTATGCTTCCAATCCCAACAATATTACATGTTACATCATTACCCATGTACACAACACCATCATCAATTGATCTATATGTTTTAAACCAATCTTTATGAAAACACATGTGGGTAGATGCCCTGGAATCTAACAACCAATGTTGATCATGTTTTGAAGCATTAACAGACAATACCTCATCACTCATACCTGAAACTGAACCTGTATCTATGGTATTGGCTTCCTTCTTTTCTGTCGAAGAGCCCTCTTTATCAGCCTGCTTTTGCTTCCAACAATCCTTTTTCAGATGTCCAGCCTTGCCACAATGCCAGCACTTCATCTTTGGCTTCTTTCCTTTGGACTTTGAACGAGAGTCGCTATGATTTCCCCCGGAGTGTCTCTCTCGTGAGCGACCTCTAGCCATCATTACCTCTGATGTAGATGTGTCTACATTCGACCTCTTCCTTGTCTCCTCAGCCAACAAGGCTCCAACAACATCGTCAAACTCAAGAATATCTGATGTACTAAAACTTATGGAAGTAACAAAATGATCCCAGGATTCAGGTAAAGAACATAATAAAGTTATTGCCTTATCCTCTGAATCAAATTTCACATCTAGACTGTTTAATTGCACCAAAAAGGTATTAAAAACATTCAGGTGATCAGCAATTGAAGTACCTTCTTTCATCCGCAAACCATAAAGCTGCCGTTTCAGGAGAATTCAGTTTGTCAAAGATTTCGTCATGTAGAGCTTTTCAAGCTTCGACCACAGGCCTGCAGCGGTTTTCTCTGACACAATGTTAACCAAACATCATCCGCCCGACCATACCGAATTCCGGCTCAGAGCTCTAGATCCATTCTCATCCCATTCTATCCTCTTCATTGGAAGCAGGTCGTTTTGGTCTTTTCCCCAACTGCTTTCGCCACACCTTGTTGAACCAGCAGATCGTGCATCTTCACCTTCCAGATCTCAAAATTATTCTTGCCATTAAATTTCTCAATTTCGAAACGGGCACTTTGATTTTTCGCCATTTTGTATAAAAAATCCAATAATCTCCAATTTCAATTTGAAATACCAGCAATTTAAAAAACAAAAAATTGCCTATGCCTTTAAAAAATATCTTCCTTCACACAAGAAAAAATAAATTTATGCCTATGTCTCCATACTTCTGCCTTAAAAAAAAATTTCTGCCTTTGCATTGGTTTTTACACAACCAAAAAAAAAAACTGCTTTGCACTTATTTAAAAAATATTAAAGCCCCCCTTACAGTTTTAAAGCCTTTTCAATTTTGAAAGACATCTTACCTATTCTTCACATGTTTTGATGTAACGAGTTTTATCACATAACAAGCACCGACTTTCTAAAATCCTGCTAGTGACTCAGTGGCACGCAGGTGTTTCTTCGGCTCAGACCCAAAAATATATATAACAGGCCGTGAACAAGGAAGATTCAACTTCGTTTTTCATGCAGCGATTCACTGTGTAAAATGATCACTCACGAATCCGCAGTAAAGGGCAATCCAGAATCAGAGGTCGCAACAGCAACGTATCAAGTGATACTCATCATTTAATATGAAACACCAGCAATACGCACCATTTCAATTCAAATATGCACGAGATGCGTTCAACTATGCACCAGTAAATTAACATACCAGGTATCAGCGTGCACTGAGAAATTTGCTCCACGCTCCAACAGCTCCAGCCAGGAGAGGAAAAATTCTCCACGCACCAGCACAGTCCGCACTTTCTGAATGCATTCACGACCTCCTCTACTGCGCCTAACATCCAACAGTGCTCTGATACCAATTGTTGGATCAGTGCACAGAAAATAAATAAATACACAGCAGAAACATAAACAACCACATAAGACAGTATTTAATGTGGTTCACCCAACCAATCTGGGCTACGTCCACCAAACATAGGCATCAGGAATATATTAATCAAAATTTGGAGATTACATCAAGAAATCCTCACACACTCTCCCCCAGCTATCCGTATGACAACCTATTTTATAGCAGAGAAAATTTAACTGCTCTCACATCAAATTTAGGATGCATTAATTTGCTCCCAACAACCTGGAGATAATCCAGCAACAGATTTTCTATTGTTGTCACACACTGGAATTTTGTCTATTTTGATTACAACAGAAAAATCTCAACAAATATTTAATAGTTTTCGTAAATTTATTTATTTTTATAGTTTTAATGAAAAATATTAATAATAAGGTGAAACAAATTATATATTTAGAAGTAAATAGTATATAGAAATTTGAAATCTATCACATTTATCAAATTTGACGAAAAAGTCACACATGGCAAACAATTTTGCAATCAAATATCCCAGAACATTGCATCCGTGAGGCACATTTATTATGATAACTTCTTTTAACGCCGAAAAAGGGACACTAATCCTAATGCTGACATTCTTTTCTATTGGCAGGCCACATATATCCTAGAACATTGCATCGCTGAGGCACAATTATTATGATAAGACTTCTTTTACTGCCGAAAAGAGACTCTAATCCTAATCCTGACATTCTTTTCTATGGGCAGGTCACATTACAGTTCCATGCAATTTCACACTATAAATCAGGGTATTTTTTTTTAATTATGTCTATGTATTTTTATTCATAGTTGAAAAAATTATCTTAGGGAAATTTTTGGGAAAATTTTGAAGGATGGAAAAATATCTTAAAAGTTTAGAAATCTCTATGAATTTTACTAGTCCCTAATATCCAAAATGTAAACTACTTCGATGGTTTTAGAAAAATAATAAAACTTTTAATGATTATGTATGGCCTCTCTAAAATTTTGGTGATGTTTAAGGTTAAATAATTTTATATTATAAAAATTGAGGAATATCATTTTTATAAAAGAATGAAAATTTTCAAATATTATTTTGGAAAAAAGTATGGGAAAATAGCTCACCTATGAATTATCTCCTAAATTTTTTTATGGCTAAGGGAGTCAAGAAACAGAAAGTAGGAGAAGGGATCGAGCTAATGAAAGAGATAACAAATAAAATATTGTAGAAATAAATATCCTAACATTGGTATCTCTACAATTCCAAACCACAGGGAGGAGAAACATAAATTGGTTTCCCATTTCTAGAGGAAATTTGGGTTTCAACGACTCAAAATACAAAAGGAGTGGAAGGGGTATGAGAAGACTAGGGGTGTAGAGGAAAAAACTAGATTCCATAAATAGGAAACAAAAAGCCAAAAAATTGTTTATGCTACAATCAGAAGTACAATTTTCCTGAAAATTAATGTTGGGGGGATGGCTAATTTAATGGCTCCATACACCATTTTCGTCAAGGATTATTGTACTCGAGGAACTTTAAGGCAAGAGCTAACTAGCATACCATTGGGCATTAAATGCTCAGCTACATGCGCCCCCGATAGCTGTTTAACACACGCGTGCACGGTGATAGAGAAATAAAAAATAATGGCGCATGTGTTAAACAGCTATCAGGGCGCATGTAGCCAAGCATTTAATGCCCAATGGTAGGCTCATTAGCTCTTGCCGAACTTTAATGTCTGCTAGTCCATTACCATTATGTGTTGAATTATCGTTGCATGATTGATCAAAGAGAACAGTTGGTGTTGAGTGTAGTGACAAGCAAATCATGTGTTGACTAAACCTATATTTAACCTACTACCATCCATATGTTACATAATCAACAACTAATAGAGAGGTGGCATAAAACGTGGTTGGTGATTGTCTTCACTAGCATCTATGATCATGCCAGATGGGGAATACAACTTAAATAATATTAATGATAATATGGATTAATGATTTTGTTTCTTTTAACTAAGTTTGTGACTTATTTTTACGTACTATCATTTATGTTTCATAGCCTTGTGACTTATTTTTAATAATGTTTTTATATGTTATGTTATATTTTGTTTAATTATATTGTTGGATATGTATCATATTATTTATGGTATATTTTGATATGATACAATAGTTTCATGTTTTATTTTTCAATGGTTTTAGTTGTTAAATGATTAGTGACGTGTTTTATATTATTTGTTGGATTAGTATTGAGTTATGTCGTTAAATACTTAAATTTTATTCATAAATTATTTTGTTAATATAATGAGAAAGAGAAGACGGGTTTAAGTTAGATTAAGATTGATTTTTTTACATATGCTTATATATAAGTAGATGTTGAAGTGATTATTGAAAATATTTATACTTCAAGAAAAAGAGTCCAAACTGATTGAAAAATTAGATTATGAAAATATAAGATTTCATGATCAACTTTGTCAATAAGTAAGACGTTTGCAACATAAATGTCTTCAAACATGAGCCTATCTAATAGGAAAAATGACATTTACCCAAATCCAAATGATTTCAATCAATTCACAAATAATTGTGAAATAATGAAGTGGAAAAGAGTTAAAAAAATGAAGGCTACTAATATATTCCTAAATATGTAGGTTGAATAATTAATACTCTATATGGTGGATTGAGAAAAAAATATCTTGAGAGTAGTAGTTGCAAATAAGAAGAAAAAAAAAAATTGAGAATGATAGTTGCAAATAAAACTGAATCAAAGAAAATGGCAAGAATGCATAAATTTGATATTGCCAATAATAACTTGTCGCACCTTTTAACTCTTAAATGTTTATTTATTTATTTATTTTTTAATTAAACTTTAAATTAACTCAAACACTAATATCAAATAAAAACAAGTTCTACTTTATAATTAAAATAAATTACTATTAATTTAAATATTATAATTTTATATTAAAATTATATTAAAATGAAATTTTAAAAATAAATAAAAATTAATTAAATCAAGAGGCAACCGACTTCTCAAAAATTGAGAGCCGACCCTCCTCTCTTCTTTCCTCATCTCTATTTATACCCTAATTAGCTGCTCTTCTTTTATCAAGCTTCAAGTTGCCCTGATGATGGATCCCAGTTGGGATTCGAAACGTTGGCAGAAAAATCTTCTTACTGTGGAATCTCCGATGACTGAATCAAAAAAACTTCTAAATTATTGTTATTCACTATGAAACTTTCTTTGGAGGTGGTAGCGGGTTAAAAGGAAGAAATATAAAAAAGTAAATTGAGTACTATTTTTTAATAGGACAAAATGAAATGTGGGATTATCGTGTAATATTAAAATTTCGTTACAATTTGCATATTGGAATTTTAATGGTATTCAATTTTTATTAAAAAATGAGAAGTTTAGTTTTTGGATAAAAAAATATCTTTTAGATATTTAAGAAAGATTCTCTCTCATATTTTAAAATATAAAGATAAAATTTTAAAATAATCTTATTAAATTTTGCAGTAGTCTATAGCGCGACTTTGAAAAACCGCTGTTCCGGCAAAGGAATTTTTCGTCAAAATCCCGGGCAGCATCATTGGTAATCCCAGGTTTGATAGCTAGTTTTCCTGCAGCAATTCAATGGCTCCAGGGTTTGCCAGGGCCCGAATCCAAATGATGCAGTTAAAAAAACCATTTTAACTGCTAAAAATCAAGATTTAACCTCATTTCTTCCGCCGGATTCCGTCAACGGAATCTCCAAAAAGTCGCATTATAGACAACTCCTTAAATTTTTGTCTTTTTTTCTTAGGGTTTGATGAATTAAAATTAATTAATGGTAATAACTATATCATTATTCTGAATTTTATTATTCCCTGTTATCAGATGGCAAGGGACTATGGTAATCGAAATTTTATTAAACATTAGCCTCTGTCGTTGCTAACCTAAAGTTTTTCAGTGTCTACAGTCTACGGATCATTGAACAACTAATCAAAATGTCTGAGTGTTTTTTAGAACCAATGAGAACCAATAAGATAAATGGCCATCTTATTTGGCCTCTTCCCGAAGCGAAGAGGCTATTCTTTAACTATATGCATGATATTCTTTATAGGTTTCATTAATATCCACTGAATTTTTATATTTACTTTATGAACTACAAACTAATGTTAGCATTAGTTCGAAAATATTAAGTGCTACTGTTTCAATGTTCTGTGAGGTATTGAATGCAATATCAAAGTTACTTGATCGAACACTTGTTGTCATTGTGACACACTGACGCTGCCATCTGGTCCTGTGTAACACCTCGGTCCTTTGTAACACCTCGGTGGCAAGCACATACCCCACAACACATGCTGCCAAACCACACCTGGCCATGTGCATGTGCTACCTATGAATGGTGTCTTCGTGCCTACTACTCTAAGATATAACTTTTAGATAACTTTCAAGGAGTTTACTTTGTGGAACGATGAGTGTAACAAATTCATTTGGTGGTGCCTTTTTATTCAATAGTCATGGCTCTATATCGTTGACTCTATCTCGCCAAGGTATTTGTGCGAAATTGGGTGCATCGTAGAAGAAAAACTGGAAGACAAAAGTTGGAATAACCATAGATAGCAAGAAACCATCATTTGTCAGCCAGACGGGGATCTAGCAACACAGAAGAGTTGGACAAGGGCTGGTCAAGTAGCATTTAAAGAGGAAATACATTGCGACGGTGCTTATTTGAGCATTATTTTGAGTTTTTCCAGGCTTATATTCTTACAGAATGTGGAAACAGGGGAATCCGAACTGTAGTTTGATTTAGCCACAATAAAATTTAAATTGTAGTTCTAACTTTATTTTTTCAGAGGTGAGAACTATATCTTGCAATGGTGAACTTCTCTATTCATGTATGATAGTAGTGAAATCTATTATTGGAGTATTAACCATGAGGCCTAGAGTATTTCTGCATTGTTTTCTATAGTCTTGCAGTATCGATGAAGGTTTTCTATAGTCTTACAGTATTGATGAAGAAACCTTCTATTTGGCTACACCCTATGATAAACTGGCTTCTATTTGGTTGTCTTATAACATACTGGCTACACCTTATAACATACTGGCTTCTATTTGTCTACACCTTATAACACACCGGCTCCTGTGTTTTCTCTTCACTCAGTGCCAAGGACTTGCCTCTAATTAAAAGAGGGCAGACTTTGAGTCAAGAAAACATGTCATGCTAGAACTCGAAGATGGTCGAACCCAAAGCTGGGTGAACCCAAGGTTGGATGGCACAGACCATTGGAACAACAACAACAGAACATGGCTTGTTTTGAGGCTTTACGAATGTGGAATCTGCTCCTCGATATTTCTCCCCCCTGCCTTGAGCAACTACTTCGAGAAACTGCGTCCAGGCTTTCGATGAGAGCCCTCTAATTCTCTCTCCAGCACTTCCAGACATGCCATGCAAAGGAACAAGCAGTTGAACATCCCCTTGAAACGCTTCAAGCCTACAAATACTTCTTTGGAGTCTATGCACGATGAGAGGCCAAGAGAACTAGGCAACCTAATATTTTTATACTGATGAAAGAGGAGTCAGAAGATAGAAGCAACTAAGATTTTCCATGTCTATAGTCGGCAACAACTTAAAGTTGTGGTTGACAGATGTAGGAACACTGAAGAACTTGCAACATTTTGAGACCTATGTAGATCTTCAATGGGAATTGGCTGCAGAGGCTGGGTGTGGACAACCAATAGCAGTTCAGATAATAATAACTAATATATTCATAAAGTATTAATAAAGGTATTCTAAGATCACTTAATTTTGTTGCATTAAAAAATTAAAAATGTTGTTATTGTGACAAATTGTTTGAAATTGAAATATACTCTAGGTATATGTTCGAGAGTTTAAAATAAAGTGTGTTTCATTTACAACCCCTTGGTATCCCCTTTATCACAAGGGCGACATCCTCTTTTATCCTTTGTTATTTTAGGAAATGATCTTAGGAATTGACCAACTCCCAATTCCATAGAGGTCACGAGAATTAGTTATTATCTTAACAACGCTTATTTTCTTCTATACACTACTCAAGATAGATAGATAGTTTTGATCTTCTAAATTAAGTTTGAAGTTAAAGTTTGTTTTGACTATAGTTTTAATAAGAGCTCTACATGTCATTTATGAGAATTGAACTTAGGTGGAAAAGAAACCAATCAATCCTCCCAACCAACAACATAAATCTAATTGACAAATATTATGTTATGTACATATACACATATGTAATTATTTAATTTGTATTTACATGCATCTCATAGATATAATGCATATCATTGAAGATTTAAAAAAGGGTATGATACAGTGTATATCACATCTAAGAAGAAAATGTGTGCTACACACATCAAACCAAATAAAGAAGGGTGTGACATAATGTATATAACAC